>OU015475.1:6370659-6481067 GCA_907164805.1 Brachyptera putata
TAAATAGTGTGTACCTTTTATCTGGAATTATGTTATTTTGCAAGAATACAACTACATGTTTCATCGTGTCATCATGTAATCCCACAATACTCATTGACACCTGGATTATTGTGACAATAAACAATGAAGAAAAAAAATATCATTATCAGTCACACAAGCGTACTGCTGGATTCTCATCTCTTGTATTTGTCAAGATTATAAACAGGAATGATGGTTTGACAACAATTCTATTGCCTTCTTCAGGTAACAAGATCGGTAACACTAGGTAACAACTAATCACGCTTTGGTAACATTATGTGACCGCATTGGTAACAACTGGTCAACACTGGTAACACTAGGTAACAAGTAATCAAGCGTTGGTAGTCTGTCTCACTATTCTGGAGTAACTGTCGGAGATCTTTGTAGTTTGCTCTTCTATTGTCCGGCGAATAGGTAGGTATATGAATATGTCAATCATCTCTACAGACTTCATTGGACTCATACACTGTTGCATTCTACTCGAATTATATTATACCTGAATTGAATTGAATCTATATTAGGACGTTCTGAAGCGATGTAGCAAAGTTGAATAACAACCATTACCTAGTCACAAACGTGTCCTCAAAATGCACGCGAGAAGTTCCTTTGTTACTGTTGGAGTTATGATTGACATGTTTACCAGCAGTTAAGCTGATCGATCAGATGGCAACAGTTACTCCAGAATGGTGGGACAGACTATAACTGTTGCTATCTCATCGATCAGCTTAACTGCTGGTAAACGTGTCAATCATTACTCCAACAGTAACAAAGGAACTCTTCTCGGTGCATTTTGAGGACAAGTTTGTGACTAGGTAAGGGTTGTTGTGCAACGTTGCTACATAACTTCAGCAAAACTGAGAACATAGTCATGTACCCCTGTGTAGAAAACAAAGCTCGATGATCATCCATCAATCGACCCCAAAATCTTACTGTAGATTTAAGTCAACTCAGATATAATATAATTTTAGTGAAATGCAACAGTGTATGAGTCCAATGAAGTCTGTAGAGATGATTGACATATTTATATACCTACCTATTCACCGGACAATAGAAGAGCAAACCACAAAGATCTCCGACAGTTACTCCAGAATGGTGAGACACTACCAACTTCGATCAGTTGTTACATATAGTGTTACCTATGTTGTTACCTAGTGTTAAAAAAAAAAACAGAGACAAAGCTCCGTAAGAGTTGGATGGAATCTTCGCTAACGCTCATCTAATGATCAAGATATGTAGAGTTTTCGATTATTCTTCATACAGATTGATAGATTATTGTTTGCTTAACAACCCCACCAACAGCTAAGTTATACGGGGGTACGAATGAGCAGGTTTATAATAAAACTTTGGAGTGATAATAAGTGAAAGGACGTTTACGAAAACCCATGCCTTATGCGGGACTCGAACCAACGCCCGACGGTGACTTTAGTTACCGAAGAGGTGCCTCAGCTGACTCGGCTACCGAGGGCTGCTCTTCATATAGATAGCTCGCCCATCTTCACAACGCATGATCTGCGTTCTCCTAGTACTAGGAAAACGCCATATGCGTTGTTGGACGAGCGGATAGTAATAGTATGGGTAGTAATGGTTAAGAACTGCTTCGAGTGGTACCAATTTAGCACATTTTATGTTTTTTCTTCGAAATGGCTGACCCGATCAAGCGGAAAAATTTTAGAAATGTGTATCAAAATGTAATTCAACTTCACGCAAAATTTCATTTTTTTGGGAGAATAACTTTTTTCCGCCATGTTATTCTAATGGGTATTTTTGAAATTTCTAAAATTCATTAAAAAAAAGTTACCCCCCCGATAATGCCACAAAACTATACAGATCTAAGTTAGATGAGGAACCGTATTGAAAAAAAGTGTGAAGTTAATAGCTTCAGCCGTTTGACCTGTGGAGAACCGACAAACAAACATAAAAAAAAAAACATAAAAACGAACACCAATTTTTTTCAGTACGTCAAATTGAATCCTCGCTGAAGCTCGTCTAATTATCTGCAGATCAGTTGACTGTGATACATGAATCAGTTACTGACCTCCACAATGTGTAAGTCCGTGCCACAGATCCCAGAGTAGGCCACCTGGACGAGCACGTCGTCCTCCAGGAGCACCTGGGGAACCTCTGTCTTGATCAGGGAGAGCTTCAGCTGCTTCACGTCGAACTGGATGGCCTCCATTTTACCACTCATTTCACCTGGAAGGTCAATTTGATCCATTTTAGGCTACATAAATGAAACAAGATTTACAAATTAACGGTAGAGGATTTGATGTGATTTTAATTTTCCGGAAAAAGAACTTGGAGGGATTACGCATACGGTGGATCTGTTAATTTATAGCTTAGCCCAAATCCAGATTTTACGTGCAGATCGATACCAGACACGATAAAAATATTTCAAGAAACCAAATGGTGTATGACTGTATGAAACGCGAGATGCATGTTTTGTGACCATTTTCAGTGTCAACCAAAGCATAAATTATCGTAGTGGCTTTCCGGATGAACGTATTGTAACGTATATATATATATATATATATATATATATATATATATATATATATATATATATATATATTTATATGAGAAAATGATTATATTTAGAGGTATTTTAGTCGTTTTATATGTATTTATTATTTTATTAGAAGCTCAATATTTCGGCTGAACTATGCCAGCCTTTGTCAAGAGCAAAAATTATCAAAATTACAACAATCTACACACAAGCATACAAGATTCGAAAAAACAACAAAAGTTAAGGGAAAGAAAAAGAAGACGTGAAACCATATATTTATATATATATATATATATATATATATATATATATATATATATATATATATATATATATATATATATATATATATATATATATATATATATATGTTTCTCCCTCAACAATAAATTACAAAGTAGTGGACACGTCCGCTTGCCCACAGGGTCCACACAGGTCCGCAAGACTTATAAGTTGATCAGACTATTCGTCTCACCTGTCTAGCGCTTATTCAACAACAATAAACAATTCACCCTAGCAAATGCCGCAAGAGTCGGACGGAGGTGTGCTGTAACTCACCTAGTTGTGTATGTACTTGCTTGAGCGATGTACGCTAGAAGACTGACCGCCTGTTGTTAATTTACCAGCTCTATACAGGCGATATCCATGGCAATTAGAGCTGGATACGAGCGACCGTTCTCGCTATTCCATATCACTAGCGCATGGGTGGTTCGAACCTCCATATCGCGTGTATCAACTAGAGCTGGATGTAACGAGCGACCGTCCCCTTTATCACATATCATTATTGCACGGGTGTTTCGAGCATTCATCTCGTTGGTAGCAGCTGATAATGCACTCGGCAAGGTCGGTAGTCGTATCAATTTACTACATCAAGTAAATTACTGTACTTATTTCCTCAAGAGTTGGCGGCTTTCCATCAATTAAAACAAACATCACTATTGCAGTTGTGTTATTGTTTATTCGGGGTGACTGGAAAGCGATTTGTTTTTTGATAACATCGAAACTTGATACAAAATCATTGTTCCCCTATTAAGGCTAAGGATAAAAGTAGGATTGTTTGGACGGGCACCACAAGGGCGACCTTACCACCCCATTTTATTATTATTTTAAATTAAAAGCAATGAACTTTGACACCAGGTCTACGCTGTCTGTGACTCTCAACCCACACGATTCTCAACTCACATTCGTCTCAACTGATGAGATTCTCAACAGGCACGATTCTCGACTGGTACGATTCTCAACTCGCAACATCTCGACTGACACGATTCTCAACTCTCACGATTCTCAAGTCTTACGATTCTCAGCTCACAACATTTTAGCCTCATGCTATTCCAACGTCGTCTCAACTGGTACCATTCTTAACTGGTATAAGAATAGGTGTCATAATAATGAACCGTAATCCAAGGGCTTAGTGCCGGTAATGAGAGAGAGAGAGAGAGAGAGAGAGAGAGAGAGAGAGAGAGAGAAAGAAAGAAACAGACAGACAGAGAGACAGAGAAAGAGAAAGAGAAAGCGAGAGAAAGAGAAAGAGAGAGAGAGAGAGAGAGAGAGAGGAAGAGAAAGAGAGAGAGAGAGGGAGAGAGAGAGAGATAGGAAGAGAGAGATATGAGGTATGCATAACACTGCATATGTGTTGTAGGACTAATGCAGTATTATGATCCCACGAAGGATGCCTTGATAGCGACGCTGAGAGTTAAAAGCATATTATCATGTTTTTTCATCAGCGATTATTTTTATCTCCATCCATATATTCATATATGAAACAAACAATGAGAGAGAGAGAGAGAGAGAGAGAGAGAGGGAGGGAGAGAGAGAGAAAGATAATAATAAGTCACTTTTCGGTGGTTCGCCCTTCCTTGAAACAACTGGTGGCTCTAAAAACAGCTTTGTGTTTCGACGGCCGAGTAACTATGTAGTTGCTCCGTGTTTTGAAACATGGGGATGAAAAGCTGGTAAATGAATAATAATGCATCAAAACACTATATTATCATTCGCGGCGTTCGACCGGGGCATTTTTTTTAAACATATTTGGCGCCAGCCTGTTGCTTTGTAATTTGACAGTAGCGGTATGACAAATTTTGGAACCCGGGGTGAAAACAAGTCTAATGCCCCTTGAAAAATTTGGTCCCAAAACAACAAGTTAAAAAACTTTCGTAACCCGTAGCTAACAAAGTAGATTAAATAGCTTGAAAAAATTTGCATGAAAAAAAAACCCCCGGGCTGAAACCGATTTTTAATTCAGCTAAACCCTAACGGGACATTCCAGTTAAACAGCCAATTCAGCTGACACCCAAATTTTAAGCGGACACCCAAATTCGTTGACAGCCAACCCAGCGACACCCAAATTGGGGGGGAAAAGCCATTCAGTTGACAGCCAATTCAGCGCCCGCCATTCGGGGTTGCCCGCCAATTCGTGACACCCAATTTTCAGCTGACAAAAAATTTTCGTTGCCCCCAAATTAAAGCTGACGCCAATTCAGCTGACAGCCAATTCAGTTTGAAACCCAAATCAGCTGACCCCAATTAAAGTTGACAGCCAATTCAGCTGACACCCAATTCATTTTGGACAGCCAATTCAGCTGAAACCAAATTCAGTGACACCCCAATTTCATTTGGGAACAAGCCAATTCAGCTGACGGGCCAATTCGGCTGACAGCAAATTGGGTTTTTGACACCCCAATTCAGTTGAAAGCCAATTCATTTACAAGCCAATTCATTGACAGCCAATTCAGTTGACACCCAAATTCAGTTAAACACCCAATTCGGGAAAACCCAATTTCAGCGACACCCAAACCCCTTGACAGCCTTTTTTCCCCAATTTGACAGCCAATTCATTTGGGAAAACCCAAATTCCTGACACCCAAATTTCAGTTGACAGCCAATTCTTTGGGACAGCCAATTCAGTTGACATTTAAATCATTGACCCCAATTCCCAGGGGGACACCCAATTCCAGTAAACACCCCAAATTTCAGTTTACGGGCCAAATTCAGTTGACAGCCAATTCATTTGGGACACCCAAATTCCCAGCTGACCCCAAATTTTCGTTTTGACGGCAAATTTCTTTTTTGAAAACCCCCTTCAGCTGACAGCCAATTCGGGTTCCGGGCCAATTCAGTTGACACCCAATTCTTGACAGCCAATCGTTGACACCCAAAATTCATTGACACCCCTTTTTCATTTTAAAACCCAAATTCATTTAGCACCAATTCTTTGACGGGCCAAACCGTTGACACCCAAATTCTTTGCATTTAAATTTCATTTGAAAAGGAAAATTGGGATTTGCCACCAATTCAGTTGAACCCCAATTAAAAAGGGGAGAGAGGGAAAGAGAGAGAGGGAAAAGAAAGAGCGAGAGAGAGTGAAAGGAGAGTGAAGGAGAGAGAGATGTTTTGGGGGTGTTGGAGAGAGAGAGAGAGGAGAGGTTTCTAAAAACACGAAACCACATTATAAACAATGAAGGAGATATTTTTAGTGTCCCCAAATAGAAAGGCCGAACCCCCGCGCGCTAGGTGTGGGATAGGGGGAGGGGTCGCTCGGACTTTTGGACAACAACATTTTACGGGTTTACGAATCCCATTTTTAAAAGGGTCACCACGCTTGTTTATACCCCGGGCTTGGGGGGGAAAGGGGAGGGGTGGGGGGGAGAGGGGACAGGGGGGGTTTGTCATGCGAAGTGCTTAAAAAACATAAAAAAAATCCTTGCTATTATCTTCCAGGTTATACGACTAAAACGAAAACCCTCGTCCCATAATTTTTTATCCTCTCTTTTTTGGAATTTGATACGACAACAAATTTCTCACAATAAAAAAAAAACACGATGGAAAAACAAAAATATAAAAAAAAACCCTTTGAAAACCCCTAATATTATTTTATTTTGGTATGCCAAATATACAGATTTTTTAGATGAGTGTTAGTGAAGATTTCCATGCAACTCTTACGGAGCTTTGTATGTGTCTGTTTGTTTGTCTGTTTGTTTGTAAGCACTGCACGGTCCCAGAGTTTGACTGATTGGGACTTTAAAACTTTTTCGGGATATATAAAAATTACCCCAACTTAAATTTGTATAGTTTTGAGATCAAATCTTTTGGCCCAATTTTTTAAAAAACCATCATCTAAAATTTTTCTAAAACCCCCCATAAGTTTTAGGCTGGGCAGAAAAAAAATTTAAAAATAAAATTCCCAATATAATTAAAATTTTCTACAAATGTAGAAAACCGGAATTTGGAAATTAAAAATGTATACCCAAATTGGGAATCAACTTTCGAAGTAATAATCTAATACTGTTCTAATTCATCAAATAGTAGTTAAAAAACCAAAAAAATTTTTGCAGTGATATTTTCCCCACGGTTTTTGGGTTCTGGTATCGAATGATGTAATTGTATATGATAAAATTTGGAAAGGTTTCAGATTTTACTTTCTAGATATTTTGTTCATCGTACAACCACATTCTGGGGTTCCCGGGTTTTCCTAAAACCCCAAACGAAAAAAATCTTTGGGTTCGCCAAAATGGGTTGGGGGCAACTATAGGATCTTTTGGACGGGGCCCAAAATAAAAGATCTCCCCAGGGTATTATTTTACTGGGGGAAAAAACCCCGTGCAAAAAAACTCCCCCCCCTTGATCACAACAAAATTGGATATGGCACCCAGGGTTCCCCCTGCTCAAGTGATTTTTTGTCGGGTGTGGGCCCCCCAAAAAATTGTTTTATTTTCAGGTTTGAATTCGGCCTTCTATTTTTCCCCTAATTTTCAAAATACAAAGGCCTTGCCTTCTATATTTTTAAAATTTTTGTGAAAAAAAGGAAGGGCCTTGCTAAATTACCAAGGGGGAAAAAAATTTCCCCAACTGGAACCAAAAAAAAGAACTGGCCGCCTTTTCGAAAAAACCCGGGAAAAGTAGGGGGATTGGTCCCGGCTCGTCGTGAGATGGGCCCCTCCAATCTTGATTCCCCAAACCCCATATTCGTGATGAAATCTAATGTTAGATGAAACAAATTTTTTAATAAATGGTTCATAGTTTTTTATCGTAAAAAGGGTTTTTTAAAAGTTACAGCGTTGTTTTAAATATCATATATGTAGCAAAAATTACCCTAGCTTCATTTTCTGTGACCTTTTCCGGCCCCTTTTTAAACTTAAATTACAGGCCATTTCCGGTAAAACATCAACTTCCGAAAGGGAGTTTTATTTTGGGGGTTTTTCAGCTGTTAAATCTTAAATTTTTTTTGGTTTTTAAATTTATTCAAGGTTTTTTATACAGGGAAAAAATTAAATACTACCAGTTGGGTTAGAGGGAGCGTTGGGGAGATTTCCACTCAACTCTTCGAAGCTTTTGTGTGTTTTTTTTTTTGTAACCACTGCAATTTCCCCGGGGTTTTTTGCCGATCGACATAAAACTTTTTTTATATGAAAACCTTATCCAAAATTTAAAAACCCCATGCTTTTGGGTCTAATCGGTTGGACCATTTTTGAGATAATCATTCAATGTTTTTTAAAACCCTAAGTTTAGGCGGACATGAAAAATTTTAAAAAAAAAATCTCCCCAAATATGATTCAAATTTTCCTCAAATGTAAACACAGAAATATACCATACCAAAAATTATCGTCTAATTCAGACCAGCCGTTTCGAAGAAATTAATTTAATAAATATTATTTATTTATCGAAAAGATAGAAATATTATCGGAAAAATATTGCATTTCGCTCTGTGGAACGAATACAAAACAAACATGAACAAAGATAACCATAAAACCTTGACTTTGACCGAATAAATCTCTTTCCTATCGCTAATCCAATTAAATGGAGGCTACAGATCACATACCCAGTCATCACTCGATGCAATGCGGCAGGTTATGCCACCAGCAGTACACGCACGTAGCATGAGAAGTGCACACCACAGGCGGTTATGATTTTTTTTTTTTTTTTTTTTTTTAATGTTGCTTAACGACCCCACCAACAGCTAGGTTATACGGGGGTACGAATGAGCGGGTGATAATGCAACGATGAAGTGATGATAGGTGAAAGGACGTTTACAAAAACCCATGCCCAACGGTGACTTCAGTTACTACCACTAGCGATAATTGACCGAGCCACCGGGGCGGCGGTTATGAATTGTGGATTAGTACATAGTTATCAGTGTGACCAGTGGATTAGTCGATAGAGCACTGAACCGTAATTCAGGAACCAGGAAGCTGGAATCCAGTGAGTAATGTCTCAGCAAACAGTTCAAGCACTACACTGAAGTTGAAATACTGTGGTGAACCATCTACGGACCCTGGAGAGACATTCAGCAGAGAGTTCCAGGGGCCGTGATGGATGCTGTCCTGTTAGACCTGTTGTCCTGGGGGACGATTGTTGCGGGCCCTGACAACTTGTAATTATTTAGTAACGTTTACACAATTCGGTAACTCTTTCTATAATCCTATTCTCCATCATCTCCATTTCGGCTAATCTCTCACTGTCCTTCTGTTTCTTCTTCTCTTCTCTTCTCTCTTGCTCCTGTGCTCTTTCAATCACTTGTTTTTCATTCTCAATGTTCCGATGTGCTATATCTATAATATCTCTTCTAAGTTCTGCTGGAAACAGTTTTGTACGTTTACTCGAATAAGTCTTACTGATACTCATTATTGCCCACCGTTTCACCTTCTTACCCGTCAAAAGTTTCTGTACTTTTAATGGCAAAAATTTAAATATACATCCACTCAATACTCGATCATATTCACTCACAAACAGCGCAAGTTTTCTAATAAAATCGATATTACTTATTTCTTTAACTGCTTTCGCAACTAAAAGATTCATCAATACAATACCTATCAAAAAAACAAAAAATATAAAAACAAATTGCGCGAATACCAAAGTCATCATCGAGTCATTATGTGAAACAAATATTTTACTGATCTCATTATACTCGAATTCATTAGTCATCATAACTATCGTTTTCGCGAGAGCTTCCAGTGTACTGAATGGTGCTACACCCTGAAACTCGATCAGAAATACAAACATAAACCCCGCGATCAACGGACCAAAAGAGGCCATCACCTTGGAAAATCTCTGGGCACATTCCAGAAACAAGAACATGTTCCTTCCGTACACAGGATCATGCGCAGAAAACATCACAAACTGATGCCAGGTCAAGATAACTGACACTGCTACTAATTCCTTCGGACACTCCGGCCAAAGTATCACCAAGAAACATAGAATATAACCAATCATCTTCCATGATTCTCGTAATAAAAACTGTTTCAAACTGATCGTTATTTGAAATATTCTCACATCGCGAAATGCTAGAATGATTGCGAGTATGGCAAGAAGGATGCTGGATGTGATTTTTAAATATGTCCATTCATATCTTTCAATTACATTCGAGGATAAAAGATATGCTATAATACTGAATAACAGGACAAACACCAGGTTGATTGTGAGAAGAAGATAGTAGAAGATTCTCAAAGTACCCCACTGAAGTCTTAAGAAACTTTCAATCACCGGATGTGCGAAGAGTTTCTGTTGATCAAGATGATCACCAGTATCCAATAAAGCATCCAAAACCTTCATTTTATTATTCTGATACCCACGCGGCATCAGAATCGTGTAGTCTATCATGATGTGATCTGGGTTCATGATGATAGCAGAATTCAGTACGTCCTTGATCAGATCCACTGCCAGAGGTACTTGATACATGAGAAGCTCCACTGCAGAATTCTTCTCTTCATCTGTATTGTTAGTGCTAGTACACATAGCAGAAAGATCTGAACCAGCTTCTAAGAGAACTTGAACTGTTTTTCGTTGTCGATTTTCACAAGCTACATGGAGTGGTGTCCGGTCGCTCCCATCTGAAGCTGGGATATAGATGAGTTCCTTATTATGATCGACAAGAAGTTGAACCACCCCGTCATATCCCTCGCTAGCTGCTATATGCATTGGGGTGAATCCTTCGTAAGTTTTAGAATCAGTTACTGTCAATAAGGGACTGCAACCGTATTCTAATAATATTTTTGTAGTTTGACATTCACCTTTGAAAGCAGACATATGTAAAGCAGTTCCTCTGAATTTTCTGAATTTGTAGACTTCATCTTTGTTTGTTGAAAGTGTACGATTTGATTTTGCGTTGAAGTTGAATAGTGCTTTGAGGATGTGGTCTTTTTCTCTGAGCTCCACCGCGCAGTGAATCACAGTTCTGTCCTTGATGTCTTTTTCCAAGATATCGGCCCCGGAAGACAGGAGGATGTTAAGGGCTGTGGCATTGCCTTGATATATTGCTTGGAAGAGTGGAGTGGTGCGGTGATTATCAGCCAGGTTTATAACCTGGAAGAACAAGATATTAATATCAAATTATTAGTATAGCATTCTCAGCTAGTTCTTAGTGTTCTTAATTCTTGGTTTTAGTTTCGTAGTTCTTTGCTCAGTTTCTTAGTTTTTAGTTTGAGTTCTTAGTTCACTTGATGTACCTTCGATTAATTTCCGAATCTTCATAAACGAGATTAGTTATTAACCTCATCTAATTGTAATTTCCAGATGAATTTTTCACAATTTTTTTAAAAATACAAAATATACTTCTGTGCTGGATTAACCAATTGGATAATTCAATAATGGACGAAGATTATGATTAAAAGCTGGAAAAATCTAAGAACACAGTTGATCTGAATGGGCCCACCACAGTTTGACCAGTGTTAGAAATTGGGGTGGTAAGATCCTCCTCGTGGTGCCCCGTTCAAACGATCTAATCTTCCATCCATAGCACTAATTGGGGAACAATGATTTTGTATCAAGTTTCGATGTTATTAAAAAAAAAAAAAAAAATAGTCCAATGAGACAGAGTTTTCAAACAATTAAGATTTCTGAAAGATGAAACTTACTGCATCTAAATATGACATGACCTACTGATTGTACAAATTCACACAAATTTCCGAACTGTTTATTGAAAATAATTCAGTCTCGAAATTAACCAATTGGATCTTAAAACGATCAAACTTCAAATTCGAATCTCAAAAAGATTGAAATCATCACACCTTGTTCTTGTCTGGACGATTTGCCAACATTCGAAGAACGTCCATCTTGTTTTCTTTGACCGCCAGATGGAAGCACGTCTTCCCTTGTTCGGTCAAGGCTGTGACGTCAGCACCGATCTCTAGGAGGTTCTGCGCAATACCAACTGCGCCGATCACCACAGCAATATGCAGAGCCTGGTAACCATTTCTCACAGCCTCCGTTTGTTCCATTTCCTAGTGCAAGAACATAGCTTGTCAGTAGTGGTTAATTTGTGAAGAGAGAGGTGAGTAAGCCCTTCCAAACCATGGTCTATCTTATTTTGGTGCGCCTACGCCGTATTTAAGACGCCCGTTTACAATGGGGGTAAATGCCCAATTTCTAGACGGTATATATGACGCACACACAACAGTGGCTTTATCATGAAAAACGTTTTCCAAAACAGGTAAAATGCTCCAAATCTAACCCCCAAAATGAAGGGTGGGCCCCCCAGCTCATGCGGGTCCGAGGCGCATTCAAGTGCATAAGTGCATGCATAATTGAAGTTTTTCTCATGCATAAACGTCCTAGCTCTAATTATTATTATTATTATTATTTTCATTATTATTATTAAACCGCCTGTCAGACGAATAGCATAAGCCATAAATACTCACTTGAATCAAATCGCACCCATCAACGATCCACTTGCCGTCGGGTATAACCTCACTCTCGCCTACCCTCAGCGCCAACAGCTGGCGGTCCTGCGCGAGCAAGGCTGCGCACGCGCCTCGCCCAGCCAGCACGGCCAGGTGAAGTGGCGACATGCCCTGGTTGTCCACGCGGCGCAGCACGGCGCCACCGTCGCGTAGCGCTCGCAGCGCCTCGTAGTGGCCGTGATAGGCAGCCACGTGGAGGACGGACCAGCGTGTGACGCGGCTAGTGACGTCAGGAGACGCGCCCAAGGCCAGCAGACTGAGAGAGAGAGGGATATATATATATATATATATATATATATATATATATAATATATAATATAATATATATATATATATATATATATATATATATATATATATATATATATATATATATATATATATATATATATATATATATATATATATACACACATATATGTTGTCGTTGGTTTCCGGATGATGCCGCTTATAATTAAAACAAATCCGTGGAGACCCCACTCTCCACGTTGTCCAACTCACTTGACGTTTCGGGTGGATTACACCACCCATCTTCAGAAATAAAGTGAAAAATGATCCGGTTTCGGAAGACACGTCCGAACCCGACGAGAACTCAACACCGAATGACTCAACACTCAACATTCGGTGTTGAGTTCTCGTCGGGTTCGGACGTGTCTTCCGAAACCGGATCATTTTTCACTTTATTTCTGAAGATGGGTGGTGTAATCTACCCGAAACGTCAAGTGAGTTGGACAACGTGGAGAGTGGGGTCTCCACGGCTTTGTTTTAATTATAAGCGGCATTATCCGGAAACCAACGACAACATTACTTATGTCCGCGAAAACCTAAGATTAAACATACACATATATATATATATATATATATATATATATATATATATATATATATATATATATATATATATATATAGGGAGAGAGAGAGAGATGTCCCAACTATTACGACACGAGTGGGTCAGGATAACCGCTCCTGTCAGGTTTCTCTCACTGCAAACCTTATCCATATAAATAGAGATCGATGGTCCTTATAGAATATCATTATAGGTATTCATTAGAATACCTTTTGTTATATCAGATCCTATCAGATAGGTTCGAGTAACTATGCTTATCACTCTATGTATTCAATATTTATTTCATGTATTTAGTCCCACTTTTTACCTACTCTCAGTTTCAGGGATGCTTGTACAACTCAGTTTATCCAGAATTTAACCGGTTTGATGGAAGAAAAACCATTGCTGCTCAAACCCGCCACACAAATAACTATTTTATTATTAACGAACTATCACATCTCTCTCTCTCTCTCTCACACACATCTCATTGGGACTCTTTTAATATAAGCGAGGGGTTAACAACTCCCAAGATCCGGTTTACACCATGAAATCTCATCGAAATATTTTCGAAATCTCTTGAAATCTCTTGAAATCTCTGAAATCACTTGAAATCCCCTTGAAATCTCTTGAAATCACTTGAAATCCCCTTGAAATCCCTGGAATCACTTGAAATCCCCTCGAAATCCCCTTGAAATCTCTTGAAATCCCCTTGAAATCCCTTGAAATCACTTGAAATCCCCTTGAAATCTCTTGAAATCACTTGAAATCCCCTTGAAATCTCTTGAAATCACTTGAAATCTCTGAAATCACCTGCAATCAGGTGCACACCTAATTTGCGAGTTGTAACCCTTACGGAAATCATATTGAACACCTGATCAAAATAAGATCCAGCCAGATCTACACAGATCAAGTAATGAATCAGGTCTAAATTAACTCGATCTGGTACCTGATCTGGGGTATTTGCCCCGATCTGGTACCTGATCCTGGGAATTTTCCTTGATCTGTTACCTAATCTGGGGTTTGTCTACCAGATTAGGCCATGGTCAGATCAGGTACCAGATATGAGGTTTCGATACTGCGAGAATTTTCACGTTATATTTATCGAGGGCTAAACAACTTGACATTTTTTTTTTCAAATTTTGATTTACTCTTTTTTTTGATTCCTGAGATTTTTCGTGATGTTCTTGATTTGTTTTGACTCGCCACGATTTTTTCTTTTAATTTTTCTCTGATTTTTTCATTTTCCATGATTTTTTATGATTTTTACAAAGTGTACACCTGGTTTTTTAGCCGTTAACTCCTCGGGGTTAACAACTTGAACTTTGTACACCTGATTATTTTATGATTTTGATTTATCGTGATTTTTTTTCTTTTAAAAATTTCTTGATTTTTCAATTTTTTTGTGATTAATTTTGATTTTTTCAAAGTGTACACCTGATTTTTTTAGTCGTTACCCTTGGTAAATCTGAGAAACTGAGAGGTCGAACCCCATCTGAGAAGTAACCATACAATTTGATATCCTGTAAAGTATTCATATATAAAATTATATAATATATATATATATATATATATATATATATATATATATATATATATATATATATATATGGGATATTTTAGCCATGTCGTAAAAGATACGTCTCGACCGGGAACGTATTTTTTACGACATGGCTAAAATATCCCACATACCTCGATATTGGATCGTATCCAAGAAGTTTAATTATCACATATATATATATATATATATATATATATTTATATATATATATATATATATATATATATATATATATATATATATATATATATATATATATATATATATATATATTTATATATATATATATATATATATATATAATTTAGTTATTTCTACAGTTACAACACATATACGTGGATTTCTTGTTCTTGATTGACGAGGTTGGTAGCTCAGCAACGATAGAGTGAAACGTTGAGGATAGAAAGTACTTGAATGATGTGACTGAAGAAATAAGTCCGTGGACGACAAAAATAGTTACCATAGGCCTAACGTATTATCCCAATAAGACCATAAAGTCTATGATGAAAACACAAGAATATTTATTTAAAACTTCATCACCAGTTATACATTTTATACTTATCACAAAACACATTATGATTATTTCAATTTAAATCATCTTCTTCAATAGGGCGTTGATTTTAATAACATGTTCATTTGGGCTCATCAAATAAATTACAAACTGGACCAAACTTACTAGTTACAGTTAATAACTACAGATTCACTTCTAGAGAATTTGGTCTAATACACAGATAATTTCCTAAATGGATTACTTTGTACAGAATTTGATGAGGATGAATAGCAACAACTACAAGTGATTCTTGAATAGGCAAAATATGATCCAATTTTTTAGTTGTTTTGCGGTTCACAAATATTGCTCTTGAATCAATAATAAACATCGTAATAACACAAAGTACATCGTTACCTGACCGCACAAAATATTTAATTGTTCCGTAGTTCAAATTGTCTGAATGCAACTCACGCCTATAGCAAACTGTGCCACTGTTTCTTTTTTTTTCCATTGTATATGCAGTAGACTTATATATCTCCCCATTTATAGAACATCGACTGAAAACCTCCACGTCTTTGAGAAGTATTCTACGACCTAAAATTTGTTGCATGGCATGCTTATCCACTGTTGATATTGTTAATTTCAATTTACAACCCATTGTGAAAGTATCTTTTTTTTTTAATTGCTGCTCACCCTGAATATTATGAGAAAGAAGAGATAGTCCATTAATCATTCCCAGTGTGTTGGTAAGCTGTTCTGTTATACTCTGTGTGCCGTGAATAACATTTAATAAAGAACCATTAATATTTTCAAATCCGAATGCCGAGTTGGCCCACAGCGGTCCCCAATTCCTTACAGTTTGGGCTAAATGCATTAACTGATGTACATTGTAAGAACAATCTTGTAACCTATAAAGTACTGGTATTTCTTCTACGAAGTGTCTCAGCAGCAACTCGGCTAGATCGATTTCCCGATCAGCAATTGAATCCTTGAGTAAAATATAACAACCGCTAACCAGTAACATCCAGTGCTGCAAGAATCTATCGGGAAGCTTATCCTTGACAACTGGAACCGAGTAATATAGCAACCAGGAGCGGAACTCGGCTCCTTTCCAGAACCTCTTCAACTGTAAACTTCGAGGTGTTCGTGTAATAACATCAGGTGGCCTAATACTCAAAAGAATAGAGTCTAAGTATTTAATTTGACGACCTAAATACCAATCATGCGAATGGTTTGATGTATCTAGCCACAGGGAAAGAAACTGGCGAACTACGCCTAATAATACACAATGTAAATAGTCGGGTATGAAAGCTCGAGCGACATCAATATGAGGAATGAGGTAAACTATAGTAGGTCCCCTAACTCCAAAAACAAGCCTTTCTTCTGCAATTGCTTGAGCTGCCTGTTGACGCATAATAGTATCAGTTCTACAAGGTGGTGTTGGCGTGATGTATGGGTAGACCCGGCAATGACCTCTTCCTCTGGGAACTACTTGGCCGGCGTGTTCACATAGAGAGCAACCAAATTCCCCATTAAACTGGTTGATGTTTTGAATGGCTGCCTTTGCAGGAGCATCAACGCAAATAATCGGAGCAATAACTTTTGAGGTTATTGTTTTCTTTGTTAATGGATGTTTCCACGTGAAACCTACCGTATCTAAATCTTTGAGAGAGTTAACAAAAGGTCGTAGAAAAGTGTTCATTGGGGGCTTGCACTGGCCAAACCAAAAACCACACACAAGAAGGTATTTTGTTGACCTCAACTCGGGAGGGACTTCGACAATAGTAACTTGAATTGGCCACAGCTGTGAGTTAGAACTTTTGAATACAGGTACGCCATCCGTATTCCACATAATACAGATATCGTACAAACCTGTGATCAGGTTAGATTTTAGTTTCCGATATTCTTTACCGCTACTTATATCACTTACATAACCTTGTCTTACATTTTGATTTCTGTTCTCTAACACTTTAAACAACTCGTTTGTTTCGAATGCAGCTTTCAACAGTTTACAAATTGGGTATTCCACAAAGGTACCATTTATATTATTACTTTGACATACAGGACATTCTGTCACATTGTTGGCTAGAACTACATCAGACGAGTCAATATATACCGAGCAAGACTGACAAAATCTGTGCAATACTACATCAAGTAAGTTTGATGAAGGAGAAAGTTTTTCTAAAAGCTTCAAGATTTTAAACTTTGAACGTGGAAAGTTATTGGGTACGGGTAATAGCGAATGGATCAATGGTAGTAAATCACCAAGACATTCTTTAGTTAGTGAAAATTTCAAGAATAAATTTAAAATTTTCCAAACTCCTTCGCCAAGAGTAATATCACTATTATCATATAATTGTACATTTGGATCGAAATTTTCCTCATTTTCCACACACTCATCACTGTCACTGGACTGGCTGTCATTTTCATCACCACTGCTAAACCTAGTACGCCTAGTATCTTCAGCATGAATAGAGTCTTCATCAATATTGACATTCAAGTTTTCCAATTCCTGGACTCGATTATTTTCCTCGAGAACATTGTCGTCTGCCGCTATGTTTAGTTCTGCCTCGGGACGTCTGTTCTTTCTCCATCTTTGTAGTGTGGATCTGGGAATCTTGAATAAAAGCCAAATACTAATCAGAAGACCTGAAAGATTGTCCTATCACTCCTGATTTTTTTACCTGGTTGGGCTAAGTGCATTATATTGACTATGGCCATTGTGATTGTAGTGTTCTCAATGCTATGGCTGAACCGATAGATGTCATCTGGGCCACTAGGCTTAGCTGACAGGTAGTGATGAAAAAAGTTCTGCATTTCTAATATAGACCCTAGTAATTGACTTCTTCCCTCACTATAGGTGTTGGGCAACGCCATTGACTTCATAGAATGCATAGAAAATTGGAGTAAAATTTGTCTAGGTCTGGCCTACATAACCTATACTTTGACTATAAGCTTGGTGTAAAATAGGCCTACATAATTGAAGTAGGCCTAATTATGCCGACAGACACAATTTCATGTTGGGATCCAACCTAAGGACTAAACAAACTTTCATTCACCTGTTGATTTGTGTGTAAATATTCTCTGTAGCGTTTTCGCAGCATGTCAAACTGTAGGCCTTCTAGGAGTCATTATTAGGCCTATGGTTTGGCGGCAACTGCCTATCCAGCGAGTCACGGTCTCCTGTAAATGACTACTGAAGGTTTGTTGCCAACTGCTAAAGATTAATATGTACACTTCTACAGATCGTGAGTTCCGAGGTATATACGCGTTGGGTTTCATTATTTTCTTGTATAAATGTAATTCAGTGCGACTGACGATACATCATGTCTCATAAAAAACGCCGAATGTAATTTTTACCCCTTTTAGTTCTATACCGCTGTCAATTTCGCGTTCAACATTATGTTGGTCAATGTGTGAATTGCGTCATAGGCCAATTCACTTTAACCGCCTTTCTTCATGTTCATACGTCACACGCGTCTCAAGCGAAAACAAGTTTCAACCTGACATTTTTCGTTTTAACGAATACTGGTCTTATCTAGCGGACTGTTCTCAGTGTCAGTATGTTTTATTTAGTGAAATTTAAGGTCGATGGCAGTTTAGATGTGGTGAAGGAATCTTCATTATTAACCGAAGAAGAGGATGTGACAGTAGGCACAAAGTGTCAGGCGATGTGGGCCTACCCTAACACCACACTGTGCAAGGAATATGATGTCACAGTTATCAACAAATCAGGTAAGTCAAGTAATTGCATACATTAATTCCATGCATACAAATCCTAGGCTTATGTTTCGATTGCACAGGTCCCTTCATAGGTGTGTCCTGGACCTGGAACTGTCAAAGCGTTGGCTACGACATTGAGTTGTTATTATAAAGTCAATGGCTACGATGATCACACAGATGTGAAACAGTGTAGACAAACCAACCTTACGTTGAAACTGTTCCAACACGTTGATATAGGCCTGGGGCTTACACCTAACTTGATACCTAACTTAACTTGATAGGGCCCATAATAATTTACATAGAGGCATCATTACATTTTTTTCCCCAGTTGACGAGGAGGAGCTACGGCAGCAGCTTGTAGAGATCACTGACACTGACGATTTGCAGAGCGCAGTTAAAAAGAGGAAAAAAACCTCCAAGAAACATTTATCGGTAAGTGTTTAGATTGTTGATGAACCATTGGGCCTAGTGAGTATGCTACAGGCCATAGCAAATACTATAATAATATAACTTTTGACCCTAGTCCACAGCATGGTAGGCTTATGCCTACCTTTAGTCTTTAGTAAATAGCCTAGGTTAGGCACTGGTTCTCTATGTTGATACACAAAAAAAGTAGGGTAGTTAATTTTTACATTCTAATTTATAGAAAGATGTGGGAGCAGCACACGCTGCTAAGGAGATTTTGATGCAAATGGAGACCGGTCGTGAGAAGGCTGCCACCGGTAGCAATAACGATGTGGAAAAGGCATTGAATAAAGTTGCAAGCATCGTACAAGGTGAGCAGAAAAATAAGTAGCATCTTGTTAATACCGGTACCAGTAAGGGGCCCTATGCGGTACTAATTGCTCAAGTTTATAATACGAAAGTGAGTCCCATAAAAATTGTCAAAACAATGAAGCGATCTGTGTACAGTATTTTAAGTAGCGACTTAAATTTCATTATTTTGAATGTTATTGACTTTTTTTACAATTCAACTTGGGCCGCCCTTACCACGCATCAATGTAAAAAAAATGCTTACACTAGAGCTACCGTTATTTTTTCAGATTTGTCAGATGTTCTTTCGAAGGCAAAGAAACTAGTTCGCAAACTAGATAAAAAGACTGGCACGTTCAATACCAGCTGGGAGGATACTTCTAGGGACACTTTGGAGCCCATGGACATTAGCATACCAGTGGACCAATCTGTGAGTGAATATAATTATTATATGGCCTATTGATTGAAACTTTTGTATTTTTTTCATTTAGGCCTAAAAAGATACTTTTTTTATTGATCCACTGGTCATAAGATGCCCTGACAATGAGTTTAATGTATGTGAGAATGAGTTCTAACTGTGACTGAATCTGTTTTTTAGTGTACCGGAAACAAGCCTACTTTGCCGAGAAGCTATGCGTTCTACCATAAAAATGAATCGCGTTCTAATGATCTGCCAAGTGATTGTCCAGTGGCTGTGGTGGAGGGACTACGTCACTCAAGTCTCACTGAAGAGGTAGCTACATCTTGTTGATTAATATACAAAGTGTCTGGTTCTGTAGTAACTGTAGTAACCTTGCAGTAGTAACTGAAGTCACCGTGGGGCGTGGGTTCAAGTCTCACATGAGGCATGTTTTTTTACACGTCCTTTCACCTATCATCACTTCGTTATCACCTGCTCATTCGTACCCCCATATGACCTAGCTGTTGGTGGGTTCGTTGAGCAGCATTTAAAGAAAGCCACTTTAAGAATGTCTTGAATGGAAGGCTGGTAACACTCAAGGTCCACAAACATAAAAACCTGGTGACACTTGAGTGTCACCAGACTGGGTCATCAATATATGCATTGCACTAAATAGCTTGAGCTTGTATTTTACATGATAATTATGTTATTGGCATTAGTAGAAAATATACTTGTTACAGACTTGTCGACTTCTTCCTGGCACGACTATATATGTACAGATACGTAGCCTGCTAGCCATCAAAGGCTCAAAGAATCAAACTTCCATGGCTCGTCAACTATTGGACGCCGTCTTTACTGATACCGCATTGACAAAGTGCTCTGTAAAAGGCACGGTTGCCAAAGGACCATTGGGTAAGCCTGGCGAACAGCGGCAAGGCTTACCTAAGGAAGGGGTTAGTGCCATATTAGGTGAGTGTCGTATAATATTTTTATTTTCACAAAAATCTTTATATGTTTCCTCATTTGAAATGGTAACTGTATAAAAAAAAAGGCGATGACGATCTATTTATTAATTTCGCGTGTAGAATATAAAATTGAATTCAATTAATATTTCAAGTGGAGTGTTTGCGTTTGCTCATCCATTGAATACAAATTTTCTTAATTGTCATGTAAATGAAAGCTTTTTATTGTCTAGAATGGTTATAATCTATATTTAAATCCTATTTTTCTTCCCTGTTATAAATTGATCTACCGGTACCGGTACCTATATTTATTCATTTTGTTATTTCTAGATTACATTCGTCTTCATGCAGAGAAGGTGGGTTGGGTTTATGATGGCCCCAGCATCATTAAAGCAATGGGGACTCGACTGTCCGAGCTTAGGGCCAAGCAGATTCTTTTGAATACCGGTGTAAATGAGACTGCTGATTAGTAATGTAGCTAGTAGTGCCATATTGGGTGAGTGTATATTCTATTGTATATTATTTTCACTTTCACCCACAGCTGTGGACTTGTACGTTCTGATGTTTGATTATTATTGATGTTTGAATCATTTTTTGATGCCAAATATGTCTCTCTTATATATTATTATCAGTATTTCCAATACCGTGGGGACTTAAGTCAGCCCAAATATATGCCTGTGGGCTAGTACGTTAATGTTTGATTAATCATTTTTGATGCCAAATATGTATCTCTTGTATTTTATCAGTATTTTCAATACTGGGGGGACTTACGTCAGCCCAAATATATGCCTGTGGGCTAGTACGTTAATGTTTGATTAATCATTTTTGATGCCAAATATGTATCTCTTGTATTTTATCAGTATTTTCAATACTGGGGGGACTTACGTCAGCCCAAATATATGCCTGTGGGCTAGTACGTTAATGTTTGATTAATCATTTTTGATGCCAAATATGTATCTCTTGTATTTTATCAGTATTTTCAATACTGGGGGGACTTAAGTCAGCCCAAATATATGCCTGTGGGCTAGTACGTTAATGTTTGATTAATCATTTTTGATGCCAAATATGTCTCTCTTATATATTATTATCAGTATTTCCAATACCGTGGGGACTTAAGTCAGCCCAAATATATGCCTGTGGGCTAGTACGTTAATGTTTGATTAATCATTTTTGATGCCAAATATGTCTCTCTTATATATTATTATCAGTATTTCCAATACCGTGGGGACTTAAGTCAGCCCAAATATATGCCTGTGGGCTAGTACGTTAATGTTTGATTAATCATTTTTGATGCCAAATATGTATCTCTTGTATTTTATCAGTATTTTCAATACTGGGGGGACTTACGTCAGCCCAAATATATGCCTGTGGGCTAGTACGTTAATGTTTGATTGATCATTTTTGATGCCAAATATGTATCTCTTGTATTTTATCAGTATTTTCAATACTGGGGGGACTTACGTCAGCCCAAATATATGCCTGTGGGCTAGTACGTTAATGTTTGATTAATCATTTTTGATGCCAAATATGTATCTCTTGTATTTTATCAGTATTTTCAATACTGGGGGGACTTACGTCAGCCCAAATATATGCCTGTGGGCTAGTACGTTAATGTTTGATTAATCATTTTTGATGCCAAATATGTATCTCTTGTATTTTATCAGTATTTTCAATACTGGGGGGACTTACGTCAGCCCAAATATATGCCTGTGGGCTAGTACGTTAATGTTTGATTAATCATTTTTGATGCCAAATATGTATCTCTTGTATTTTATCAGTATTTTCAATACTGGGGGGACTTACGTCAGCCCAAGTAAGTGTATGCCTGTGGGCTAGCAATAATTTTGTGGTGCCAAGAATATTATAAATACTGATCATAAAACACGGAAAATATATTCCCTGTATTTTATGATCAGTATTTTTATTCTGTACTGCAGATCCTGCCTTAAAATTGCCTTTTTTTGTCGCATTGTACTGTTTTTCTTAATAAAAGTGATCAGCGTAAAACCAAGATATACTGTGTGGACCCAAATAATTTAAAGGTTTCCTGTTATATACATTCCAAACATCATTCCTTCACAGTTGATAATTTTCCAGATATGGTTCTGTTCTGGTAATATTTCCAGTTTTTAACCTGGCAGATCAAAAATATTAAATCAGGTCCAGATCTTGAAATATTAGATCTGGTATGGATCCAGATATGGTTAGGATCTGGCACCTTTCCAGATATGCCCATTTTCGGTGTCTGGGTTTGATCTGAAGAAATGATAAAGTTAGGATCTGGTCCAGATAAGATATTTCCGTAAGGGAAACCCCTTGAATATAAGTTTATAGATAACAGTGTATACATTCTTAGCCCGTGGTATATATTCATGGGGTGCGTGCACGGTGCTTATGAATATAGAGAAATTCATCTTCACTTTTTTTTTCTTCATCACGAACAAGTGTATTTCAATAAAAAGTATATCAAACCCAAGATAATTTCAGGCTCTTGAATTAATATGACATTATATTTTTGTGAATTCAATCAGTCTCAAGATAATACGTCAATTAATTTGATCACATTCTTGATATTTATTGACGTATTATCTTGAAACTGATTGAATTCACAGAAATATAATTTCATAATAATTAAAGAGCATAATATTATCTTGGGTTTGATATACTTTTCATTCAAAAACACTTGTTCGTGATGAAGAAAAAAAATAGTGAAGATGAATTTCTCTATTTTTATAAGCACCGTGCATGCACCCTCTTGAAAAAAAATCTGTAAGCAGACAGTACGTCATCATGTCTGATATACTTACTTGATGACGTCATCGAAGTTGTTTTCGATGACAGCTGTCATCAGCTGATAGTTCAGCTGCTGTTGTTGTTGTTGTTGGGCTGATGTGACCTGTTGCTCAGGGTCGATGTCCTCGACCTGTATGGTCACGCTTTCCATGGTTAGTAGACTCTTCCAAGGTCATTCAATGACGCGTCAACATGATAAAATGGCGTGCCAGAATCAAGCGCTAAGTTGGCCCAGCATACGTCACGGCTAGATCAGCTAGCTTGCAATTCTGGAACGACCACGAGCATCTTTTGCAACTAGCTGTAAAAGGCATGGCTGAAGATCAAATCGTGTTGAGAGCTGCAGCAATTGCATTCCTTCTGATTCCTCCTCCAGTGGATCAGAAGAGAATGACGAAGTTTCCACTCTTATTGCCAATAGAATTGTATATTTTCAAAACCTTTTTGATCATCCCCTATAACCGCAACGTCGAATTTTTGCTGCAATTATTTACTAATTATATTTAAATATTTAAACTCACCATTATTTAATTGTTCTGAAGTACTTTCTCCACACTTCTTGACATTATTTCATTATCATGCTCAATCTGCAGCTCGACCATATCAAGCGACGCCATGATCTTTGAATTGGCGCTCAAAATTATGGCTGATCTAGCAAGTTAGCAACCTTTTTCACCGCTAGATGAGCTATGTCAGCGGACTTGGCAGGCTAGATTCTGGAACGATTTGCTAGATTCGAGCTGAATTAGCCGCTAGATGTTGGAACGCCATTGCGACAATTCCAATCTAGCGCTAGCTAAGCGCCTAATTCTGGAACGCGACTTTAGCAACCTTTTTTACTGCTAGATGAGCTATGTCAGCGGACTTAGCATGCTAGATTCTGGAACGATTTGCTAGATTCTAGCGGAATTAGCCGCTAGAAATTGGAACGCCATTTCGACAATGCTAGTCTAGCGTTAGCTAAGCGCCTAATTCTGGAACGCGACCAACTTCTCGTATGAAGCAGAAGTCACGGGCAGATGTTTGCGAGACTTCTGGACCCTTACCGCGACTGTCAACTAAAATAAAGTTCTAGGTCTGGCTAGCTTCATAATCATATTCAATTGTCTTTATTTTTTCCCCCAAAATGGCGATATTCAGATTTTAGTATGGCTAAAATATTCTGCTCTTCCATATAACCAGTCCTATTTTTATTTATGGGATATGAATATAAATTAAATGATTTAATGGGATACAAACAAGATGGTATGAATGAATATTATGATAAAAGAGTATGAAATACGATGTATAATTAGAACTGATTGCTATCCTTCTGTCATACACATCCGATCTTTGCGTAGTATTTTCACTGCAGCTTTGAATGCATTTTGGCCTAATGTCTTGAACTGTTCAGGAACAGCGTTGTATAGCAAAGTGGCATTGTATTGGAAGGAAGACTCAAATTCGGTTGTTTTGTGCATAGTAATACTGAGGTGATTGTTGTTTCTGGTAAGTCTTGAATGAATTTCACCCCGTCGCACTAATTTCGTTCTCAGATAAGAAGGTATATTAGTGTTCAGTATTTTGTGGGAGGTATTAATTATGTGAAGCTGTCCCCTTTCTTTCATTTTGAGCCAACCATTTTTGAGCAAAGGACTGAACACTTTGATTGGTTAATGTTTACTAGTTGAGCCTAGTACCATGGCAGCATGTGTAGTATTTGTGTATTTCCATTGTTGTCAGCACAAAATCCTAGCACTGCTCTTAAGGCGGGCTAAGAAATATGACAGATGCCTGTGAATTCTGCTTCAGACGAGAAGAGTCAGAAGTCGCGTTCTAGAATTAGGCGCTTAGCTAGCGTTAGATTAGCATTGTCGAAATGGCGTTCCAATTTCTAGCGGCTAATTCCGCTAGAATCTGGCAAATCGTTCCAGAATCTAGCTTGCTAAGTCCACTGACATAACTCATCTAGCGGTAAAAAAGGTTGCTGACTTGCTAGTATGGCCAGAATTTTGAGCGCCAATTCAAAGATCATGGCGTCGCTTGATATTGTCGAGCTGCAAATTGAGTATGATGATGAAATAAGATCAATTACTGTGGAGAAAGTGCTGCATAACAATTAAATAATGGGGAGTTTGAATATTTTAATATAATGAATAAATAATTGCAGTTCAGGAGACCGTGACCTTGATCTTACGCTGCCACAATATTTCGATCGTCTAGTAAACATTAGCCAATCAAAGTTCTAGTCTCTTGAAGCTAGCCGGACTTAAAACGCTATTTTATTTGACAGTCGCGGTAAGGGTCCAGGACATCTCAGAATTTACTTATTCATATACCTTAATTGAGGTTACTCATTGAGGTAACATGTTTACTACAAACACACACCCTCGTTGTTTTAACATATATCGTATTATTTTACACCTAGATAATAATATCCCTCCTGCTGAGAAACACAACTTGTTGATAACATAATTTTCAATTCACTAAGGCCCGGTTTTACGAATCTTAGTTAAGTACTAATCCACTAACTATTTGTTAAACGTACGAAAATATCATATGTAACCAATGGTGAAAACAAGTTAATCCGCATCCGCTAACTATTGCTTAATACACTAACTATCGATTCGTAAAACCGGGCCTAACCCTGTTAGAGTCAGAGGTTCAAGTAGTCCGGGGCAACAATACGCACGGGGCAAGAGTCTTATTTATGAATTTATATCAAAATATTTCTGTTTGGAAACCTTGGTTTTAAAAGTTCTGAAGGACACCTATAGATGGAGAATTGTGCCTAGTTTTAGGTGTTTCAAGGAAAAACTGCGTGAAGTACGAGGTAAACAAAGATTTCTGCTTGTCAAAATTTATTTTGTCTCTCGGGAAAAGTATGTATCTTTAAATATTATTTTATGGTTCATACTTTGATAACAATTGCTAAATAAGTGCGTTATCTTGATAGATACCAAATATAATAATACATGTTTTCGTACATTGATATTTAATTATCAATGCAGCAAAGTTGGATTTATTGTAAGGCAAGAGCCCTATTCATAGTAAGCCTAGAAGGCCAGACCTAAACCTCCACAGCAAATTAGTTTTGTGGACATTGTGGACACTGCCTGTAATAGAATCGAAAATTTTCAAATGCGATCCTAATTAATGGGCCCATTCCTGCACTAAAACCATTGATTATTATTTCTTGATTTTTGTATATTTTTGCAAACTAATATAAAAATAAAACAAAAAACTGAAAGAATATACTATCTTGCTCTCAATGTGGCTTCAATATAATATTTCTACATTCAAGTATTTACATAAATCCACTTTAATTATTATGTGAACCTAAAAATATACATTTATAACATTTTGTATTCATCTTAAAAAAACTTATAGTTTGTTAATAATCTTGCCCCACTAAAATAGGATTCTTGCCACGGCTGTCGGGGCAAAAGCCCGCATTTACGCTCCAAAAAAACTTATAATTTATTAATACTCTTGCCCAACTAAAATAGGATTCTTGTCACGGCTGTCGGAGCAAAAGCCCGCATTTACGCTAAAAAAAACTTATATTTTGTTAATACTCTTGCCCAACTAAAATAGGATTCTTGTCACGGCTGTCGGAGCAAAAGCCCGCATTTACGCTAAAAAAAAAACTTATATTTTGGTAATACTCTTGCCCAACTAAAATAGGATTCTTGCCACGGCTGTCGGGGCAAAAGCCCGCATTTACTCTAAAAAAAAACCTTATATTTTGGTAATACTCTTGCCCCACTAAAATAGGATTCTTGTCACGGCTGTCGGAGCAAAAGCCCGCATTTACTCTAAAAAAAAACTTATAGTTTGTATACTCTTAGAGCCAGTTGTACCAAGTGATGATTAGTGAATTAAGCAAAAATTAGCAAATTAACTTGTTATCACCCTTGGTTACCTATGTTATTTTTGTACCTTGAGTAATGATTACTAATTAATATTTAATCATCAGTTGGTACAATCGGCTCTTAGAGCCAGTTGTACCAAGTGATGATTAGTGAATTGAGCAAAAATTAGCAAATTAACTTGTTATCACCCTTGGTTATCTATGTTATTTTTGTACCTCAAGTAATGATTAACTAATCAATATTTAATCATCAGTTTTGTTATTTTTGTACCTTAAGTAATGATTAACTAATTAATATTTAATCATCAGTTTGTACAATCGGCTCTTGCCCCACTAATATAGGACTTTTGCCCCGTCTGTCGGGGCAAGAGTCCGCATTTACGCGCATGTATATTTACTCACATGATTCAGTTACCATACAAAATGTTTAAAGAAATATATATTACCTGGCAACATGTCACATTTTGTGATAATCCATCATAAATCGTAAATATTCTGTAAGATACTTCTCTGAATGGTGTGAAGCAGTTTCACTGCAATACATTTCTCCGGAGAATCACTTCGATCGTGTATTTCTATTATTAGAATCGTGTAGGCCCCATTTGATATTTGATATATTTCAAATGTGTCTATGATTGATTATATGTTTAATGACTATGTGACAAATGTATATTCCAACTATCCTCAAATTTTAATTCATAATTTCATCGCGAAATATTTGAATATGTAACGTCCTTGGATGAAAATTGAGATAAATAAATAGATAAAAATTACTAAAATGACACTGGAAATAATTACCTATTGAACAAATACAAGTGTTTGAATGTACTGTCGACGTGAATTAATTCATAGGATCGCATAAACGTTTGAAACAGGAAGAATGCTCAGACTATCGCTGGAGGAAATGACTGGACCAAAACCGCAACCACCAATCCGACGAGAGTCGGTAAAGAAGTCCACCTTCTTGTATCGACTGAGCAGACGCAAAACCTTCGACCACTGATCTCTATACACATAGATAGCGTATAGTATAGTCAACAGCTAGTAAGCAAGAAAAGCAGAAAAGAAGCCTTCTATATTTAGACGAGCTCTAGAGAGGATTCAATTTGACATACTTGAAAAAATTGGTGTTCGTTTTTATGTTTTTTTTTTTCTTGTCGGTTCTCCACATGTCAAACGGCTACAGCTATCGATTTCAAACTTTTTTTCATAATGGTTCCTCATGTAACTCAAATCTGTAAAGTTTTTTGGCATTATCGGGAGAAAACTTTTATTTTTATGGATTTTAGACATTTCAAAAATACCCCTAGAATAACACAGCGGAAAAAAAGAAAATATTTTCATTTTCCAAGAGAATGAAATTTGCGTGAATTTAAATTACACTTTGGTAGACATTTCTGGAAATTTTCAGCATGATCGGGTCAGCCATTTTGAAGAAAAAACATAAAATGTGCTAAATCGGTACCACTCGAAGCAGTTCTTAACCATTACTACCCATACTATTACTATCCGCTCGTCTAACGAAGCATATATGGCGTTTTCCTAGTATAATATAGAAGGCCTTCGCCCCCCCATTGAAACGAGCGGGTCGCGGGCCACCCTCCGGATTCGTTCGGGAGAGTTCGGCTCCTTGGCCCGAACCCGAGTGGTCGTAAATCGATCTGTTGCATCACTATTAAGACCTATTTCAATATCGGTCGCTAAACGGTATCGGTTCAGAAAAAACATCTTACTGACCCATAACTCTTGAACAAAGCATTTATATAACATCTGAAAAGTAACAAAAAAGTAGTGGCGCATGTAGTATTTCAATAAATATTTATTCATTCAACAAATGAAATTACAAGTACATTTTCATGACGATGACAAGAGTACAAGACGGTCAACTTACCAGCGCGACTATTCAGGGACAAGTACCGTGCCTATGCGCTGGCTTCCTTATCTCCGTTCATCATAGCTATTGCCAACTTGACAAGTTATATTACAAGATATGCTACGACGCATGGGTACCGAACCAGGGATCCTGGCATGGCAGGCTGGCGTCATACCGCTCCAGCCAAGATCTCGTTCACATTACAGGACTGAACTCTAGTTACATTAACTGCAGTTATGAGTGAGTGGGTGGAGTTTTGGTAACTAAGAACTCTGTTCACATACCTCTGACTTGACTGGCGTTAGTGACGTGATTTCATAGCCTCCTAAACAGAACTTAGTATGGATTAGAAGGTTGTAAGCCATTTGACATTCACTGCTGTCACGTTTACTTGACTGGTACATTCATAGGTTAAATAACTAAATATTCAAGTACTTAAATATTGAATACTAAATTAAACTTTTGATGGATGGAAAGGAAATGACACGAGAACAAAACTGACCAAATCCAGAAAACGGTGTGTTGACAAAGTGAGATAGATATTCCGTTCAAACTTCAAAGTGTGTGTGTGGAATATAGTAATGTGCGTAAAAAGTTTCATGTCGATTTAGTGAGCCATTCTCTAAAACATTGGTCAAGAAGTTCCCTAATTCGACATTATTGGTATGGGTACATCCGAGGCCTTGAGGAGGTGCGTGCATGGTGCTTACCAATTATTTATCTCTACTATTTTTGTCCATACTCAAAAACCAGTGTAATTGAATGAAAAGTTCAAATCTCCAAGATAATTTCATGATCTTCAATTGCTATGACATTTTATTACAATGAATTCAATAAGTTTTGAGATAATACGTCAGTGAATTTCATCACATTCTTCATATTATTGACGTACCGGTATTATCTTAAAACTGAACGAATTCACTGGTGATACAATGTCATCAATTAAAGAGTAAGAAATTATCTTGAAGATGTGAACTTTTCATCGAATCACATTGGTTTTTGAACATAGAAAAAAATGGATGAAGGTTAATTTCTCTATTCTTATAAACACCCACTTAAGCAGTTGTCATCCGCCCTGATTTACATCCACAAGTTTTCTTGACATTACTAGTTGATACAAAAGGCCAATACAGCTTGAATAGAAGTGATTCTGTCGCAGCGTTGTGACTGAAATACCACGGCCATTCATCCACAGTGACATTCCTCCCGTATATCTGCACCGTGAAGTTCAATCCTTCCCCAATCCTCGATTTCATCTGGAGATGTACTCGTTGGAAACCGACACCTCCATTGACAATTTTCACAGAGGCAGGATCTTTATGATTTTCATCCAAAGCACTCATCCAAGTCAGAGTAGTTTTTGTATTAATAATTTTCGGATATTTGAGATTGATTAATATGATTTTATTTGGTGATGCCGGTTTGACGATTGTCTCCATATGCATCAGTGAATCTGACAGACTCAAAGTTCCTGTAGTTAGGGTTTCTTGGGGGAGCTTTACCATAAGTTTCCACAGTATAAGATCGATCCGGATATAAACTGATGTAATAATATTTTTTATTCACCCCTCCGTGATAACTTGTGAAAATGAGATATGGATTAATAGGAGTCAAGTCAACGAATTCGATGTAGTTGATCAGTTCCGGACGGGTCATCCCCAGAGGATAAGTGGCTGGATAACAGGAGGAACCTGAATTGTTCACAGGTAGCAATTGGTAGCTTAGTCGGTAGTCCCCAGGAATCCGAGCACCAATGATTTCGGAGTTGACTTGGATTATCTTGATGATTGCCAGTACGATGAGTGGATGGAGTCTCATATTGAAGTTGGGATGATGTTCTCGAAATGAAGCTAGAATATAAAGTTAAATAATTACTGTTTGTTGATCAGGTAACGTTTCAAGGGGGTGCTAATTAGACGAGCTTTAGCGAGGATTCAATTTGACATACTGAAAAAAATTGGTGTTCATTTTTATGTTTTTTCGAAGATTAGCTAATGATAGCTAAGTAAAGCCAACTAAGGTGGCCTACGCATTCATTTACATACATGTCATTTACTACAGTTTAACAAATTGTAACAGTCAATGTACTTTTTTAAAGAAACTACAGGTCCACAGTGGTAGAAATTCAGAAGAAGGTTCTGTTGGACATGTTGCTTCAATCCAATGAATAAAAAATGAGATATGATTCAAATCCTTTCTATGGATACACTCTGCGTTTTTTTTCTATGTAATTAATCATTTTCTCAGAAAAATTGTGATTGAATGAATATTACAATTACAAAGCAGGTATATGTTTTTCATTATTTCGTATTTGGGTAATTCCAGGGTAATTCGCGTCTCATTTAGAACAATTTTCTTGAATACACTTCCCGAGTCTCAATATTTCAAGCTGCTGTTTCTGAAAAAGAAGGGAATCTGCCATAACTAATTTGTAATTGAGGAATCAAAGAAAAAATATGAAAAAATTCCTTCCGTGAAAATAGATTAGATAAGGTGCGGTAATTCGCATATCGCGAATAAGACGTCCAATATTCCTGAAATTACTCTGAAAACAAATTTTTTAAACCTTCTATCGTCAATACATATGTTTTTATTTTTATGTAACCATGATAATATCATAGGAATGCTTAGTAAAATTGTTGGGAAAAAATATCATGTATTTTCAATGTAACAATTTTTTTTTATTGGTAACTCGCGTATCACTCTGGAAAATAACATTACTCTATTTTGTCATAATCATGTAAAATTGAGTATAATTGCATATCATTATGAAAAATAATTGTGATAATTCTATTCTACAAGTGTGATAACATAATTCGAAACTTTTCTGACAAAAAAGGGGAAAAATTCTACGTTCTGAGTTTTTTCGCATTCTTATCATGTCCTTAGTTACGTGGAATGACCTACCTACATATGTTATGAACATTCAAAGTTATAGAAGATGAATTTTTATATTTTTGTAAGCACCGTGCCTGTACCCCCATTACTCATTCAGTGAAGAATCAAAAATTTTACGAGGAGTCCCGCAAGGTGCGATTCTAGGACCAATCCTCTTCATTATAAATATTAATATATTGACGACTTGATTTATTCCATGTTTTTCTGAACTAACCCATTCCCCTAAATTTCCTGTTTTCCCTGTTTTCTTTCAAGTTCGTTCCGATCAAATGAATCCAAATTAATTTGAAGAGCAGTTTCATCGAACATAATTATGGCTAAATACTGTCGAATTTTCAGCTTGTTGTACGATCGACGCCACAGTTTGGCCTATAACAGCTCAAGCCCACATGAATAAAGAAGAATTACCAAAATGAACTAATATTTCACAAATTGATGAATGAAAAACTGGAATTAACAGATTGGAACTGAATTAATTATGCACGATTCTTTCAAAATTATCTCTGAATTCTCCTCAAAAGAGAAGGATAACTCAATTTTTATTATGGGAATGAGATTCTTTGATAGATTGCCATATGCTATCAAGGGAAGCCGGGCTGCTTCAGGCGAGAATCTAGCAAACTTATTAAAGATAGAAAGTTGATCCCTGAAGATTATGGGAAAAGTAGTCTAAATTATTGGACAGATTGAATGTTTACTAAACATATGTAATTTAGTTCTGGCTCTATGGAAATTACCATGATATAAACCTTACTCTCTTATTGGTTTGAAAAAAGAATATTTATGTTACTATAGTTACTAATAGTGTACTATGAGTTTTCTATTGTTTTTGATATCATTGTTGTATTGTTATTCAATGTACATATCTTGAAAATGCTGATAAAGTCCATACTACTTCTCTCAAAAGTTGTTTACTATATAATGATTTGAAAAGTCTCAGAGTTTGTTACTGGTTTTCATGAATGAAGGGAGCTTGTACCATTCTCTTGGACCTGTAGGTACACCTGTTGTGTGGGCTCTCACCTGTATTCAACGAGAGAAACCTTGTAGAATAAACCGCCGAGTTCTGTTGCCTAGCTTGAGATGGTTTAGGCCCTACACCAAATCATATACACATAAATATATATATATATATATATATATATATATATATTTAACAACATTTCTTTATGAATGCGATTCATTAACGATATGTGATAGAGTAATTGGGTACAAACCAAGAGGTCCTGGGTTCAAGTCCCAGATTGGTCACATTTTTATGATTTGACAAAAACGTACATACATATCGTTAATGAATCGCATTCATAAAGAAATGTTGTTAAATACAAATCCTGAGCCTAGGTGATGGTTAAAAGAGAAACACAAGGACCTGTGGTAACGTCTAATCGTTACACCTTGGAATCTGTTGATCTGTAAAAAGACAAAGCCCAAGAGAGTCGTTTCTCAAACACTGTCAAATCATATAAGTGTGTCGGATATTCGACTTGAATCTAGGTGGTCAATTAGCTCAGGTGGTAGAGTAATTGGGTACAAACCAAGAGGTCCTGGGTTCAAGTCCCAGATTGGTCACATTTTTATGATTTGACAAAAACGTACATATATATATATATATATATATATACATATATGTACCAAAACGATAATACGTAAACAATATTAGTTTCGAAAATAAATACCAGTACTCGAAACATTATCTATGTTCTCGGTAATTATACACACACTCTCTCTCTCTCTCTCTCTCTCTTTCAAGCCATGTAATTACTAACCTTCACCGATATCATTTCTGATAATACTGATTCTAAAACCTCGGTCACCACTTTGAACATTTATTTTGATGTCGCATATATTCGAACGGCCCAACGATTTGGTAATTTCCGTTCCATTGACAGTGTATCATTTCGGCTACATATCAAATCTTCGTAAACCCATATCTACTGAAACCCAAACCTCCGAGATACAAATGTTCGAACCAGTGGCGTGACAAGGCACGACGAGGAAGAAGTGTAAGGTGTACACATGGAAAAAATACAAATGTACAAATTCCAGATATGAGTTTTCCAAGATATGGGGTTCTCCAAGATATGGGTTTTCCAAAATTTGGGTTTTCTAAGATACGAGTTTTCCAAGATATGACTTTTCTAAGATATGGGTTTCCGAAGATTTGATGCGTCGCCTTTATTTTGTCTCAAGACGAAAATAATCTTATACTTTCTAGTTTTCTAAGAATGTAGTTGAGTAAATATCGTCATAATTCCTTTACATATACTTTCAGGATTGTGATGTCCTTTAATACTTGTAAGGGTTACCATTTTCAAGAGATGGAGATCTCGGACAGTGCCAAGAAGTTCTAAATCAGAAATGTAGGGGTGTGCGAGTCCAGGTTTTCAAACTCTAATCTGATTCTTATGAAATTATCAAGTCCGAGTCTCTTTTCGAGCTTATAAATAATTATTACGACGATTACAGGCACTATCAGTACAAAACTTCAACTCCGAACAATTATTGTGTACTAGTTAGTAGTTAGCCATCAATGAAGGAAAGGAATGAAAACAAAGGAAAAAATAAAAAATAATCAAGGGCATATTATGCATTGCTGATCTATATTTTATAATTCAAATTTACTTAGGCCCGGTATTACCAAGTCCAGTTAGCCTTCACCTGAGAGTTAGTGGATGCAAATAGCATGGGTAACCATGGTGATAAGAACTTCAAACTGCCAGTTAGAGTTACTCTCACGTTGGTAATACTGTACCTTAGAGTTGTTGTTACTCAAATGTTAAAATTATTCCCGACTTGAATAATGCATTTAGTAATTATTACTCCCAGATTCTGAATAATGGGTCAGGGGGTGGAATAAATAACACCAAATACTAGGGCCCCGGATCTCCAAGAAACAAGCTGGCCAGGCATGTTTCATCTTCTTCTTCATTAATTTTTTTCCGCACCAACTCCCTCCACCTTGTTCTGTCTTACCACAATCTTGCTTCTTCCACTGCATTCCATATTTCTTCTCTTGCAGCAACATCCTCCTTGATCAATCCATCCACTTCTCTCTTGGCCTTCCCACTCTTCTTTTCCCAAGTAATGACGTTTCAAATTCACGCCTCGGAATTCTTGACATATTCATTCTTATCATGTGGCCAAACCACCATGGTCTCTCTCTACCCAATTTAAAATCTAATCTCTCAACTTCCAATTCATTTCTGATCTTTCTGCTTCTCACTCTGTCCATCCTTGTCACTCCTTTCACACTTCTAAAAAACTTCAGTTGTGCTGCTTGCAAATTGCTTCGTTCCTTCTCTCCTATCGCCCATGTTACGGCACCGTATGTTAGGATAGGCAGAAATACATTTTGTACAGTAGAAGCTGACACTGCTGTGGGAAATCTTCATCCCACAACAGTTTCCCACTGATTGAAATGATACTTCTGCTTTGTACACCCTTATATTATGCATATGCGAGTATTTTGAATGCCATTTCAACACCAAGGTCATTTCCCAATAGCCAATTTCAAGTAGCAGTCAATGAGAATCGAGAATTATAATTTTTGAATCCGCGACAGATTCAAAGACTCGAGTGGATTCGGGAAACGAATAGGTATTTATAGTTATTTGTATTCACTCGTTGCAGATTTTTCTTCAAACAGGTGGTGATGATTACTATCATGAGATTACAATCGAACATACTCAATAAGAATACTTATACGAGTCCGAGTCCGATTCTGGCGGAGACTTGGACTCGGACCCGAATTTGGGTAGACTCGCACACCCCCAATATATAAATATAAAATATATATATATATATATATATATATATATATATATATATATATATATATATTTATATATATATATATATATATATATATATATATATATATATATATATATATATATATATATATATATATAAATATGATACGATTAAAAACTATTGAAAGATGCGACCTCCCCAAGGACTTGAACCCGGATCTCCAAAATGCCACTCTGACGCGCTACCCATTACGCCAGAGAGAACGGTCTTCCATCATTTTTTTTTCAAGTTTCCATTTTCTTCAAGTTTTAATTTATCTTATCTTTCGTACAGTCGCAAATATCTAGACTCGAGGATTGTTTCATTGAAATAACCCACTGGTGGTTAATCAGAAAGTTGTTGAAATAATACATAAATATATATATATATGAAATTATATATAATTAATACGGCTTTGCTTCTAGCTAGTGTAAAATGACTTAAACATTATTATTGGCCTGTATAGTAGCTCATCATTGTTATCAAATAACGACATGATAATTGAAATAATACTGGCCAAAGAGTTTAAAACCAGCAATATTATCACATTGCATGTAAACTATCTAAGAACCCTATCTATAATGACGTCAACGTTTGCTTGTACTTAACGTATAAAGACCTGCGATAACAACTTCCAAGCTTCGAATACATCGATTAAATATTCATATTTAAAAAATCAAAACCAAATGATCAAATTCGTGATTAGATGAGCGTAGCGAAGACTTTCATTTCACATATCGTAAAACTAGGAAAACGCAGAATGTGCGTTGTGAGATGAGCGTAGAAGTATGGAAATCATGGGAATTGAAAAATACTCTGTCAGCTCAATCTACATCTACTAATCTTGGATCACTTCAAACGCTTAAAAACCCTACCTGCAACTTGTTGCTATTTATAGAGTAACCTGTCGCATATACACTTTGCATTACATGTTTTGATCCTGATATTTGATGAAATGTATACTCTGATGAAAGTATACTTTGATGAAATGTATACTATATGGAATGAAAATCTTCGCTGCGCTCATCTAAGAATGCGTTCCGTTTGCATGTTTTTTTTATTCAAATAGGGCCTACTTGAAAATGTGGGATTCGTTACGATTTTTTTTTTTACAGGTAAGAATAAAACATTGCCGAGAAATTTCCCTACAGATTGGTGTCACACCAGAATAGGTTGGGATAGTTATTCAGGAAAATCGGTTGTACGAATTATCCGTTTTCTTTTTTTCGTAACTTTGTAAATTTCTCCCGAGAATATTTCCTAGGTGGGGGGGGGATACTTGAATGACGAACATTCATCAAGCTAGAATGCTGCTGCTGCTTAACGACCCCACCAACAACTAGGTTATACAGGGGTACGAATGAGCCTGTGATAATGAAAGGATGAAGTGATGCTAGATGAAAGGACGTTCACAAAACCTCATGCCTTATGTGGGACTCGAACCCATGTCCAACTGTCGTGCCCCAGTAAACTGAGCTAACGAGGGCGGCTAAAATAAATGTTTGAAGTGGTTAATGAGGTTTTGAACTCAGTATTGTCAGAAATGATATCAGTGAAGGTCAGTAATTATATAGCATGAAAGAGAGAGAGAGAGACAGATAGAGAGAGAGAGAGAGAGAGAGAGAGAGAGAAAGATATATATATATATATATATATATATATATATATATTTTTCACCAACCTCTTAACTCATTAGGACAATGACGGGGGTATTCCAGTGTCCACGAGAATAGAAAGGCTCGAACCACCCGCGCGCTAGTGATGTGGGATAGGGGGGACGGTCGCTCGGACTTCTAGCAACAACAGTGTACTGATAAGAAGGGCATGATACAAGTGAGAGAGAGAGAGAGAGAGAGTTACAAACATAGTTAATGTCCTGGGTATTTATTTTCGAAAAAATATTGTTTATTTTTTATCGTTTTGGTGTATATATGGATGTATATGATTTGGTGTAAGCCATTCCAGGCTGGGCAACAGAACTAGGCGGTTTATTCTACAAGGTTTCTCTCGTTAAATACAGGTGAGAGCCCACACAACAGGTAGGTAGGCCTACAGGTCCAAGAGAATGGAACAAGCTCCCTTTATTCATGAAAACCAGTAACAAACTCTGAGACTATTCGAATCATCATATAATGGACAACTTTCGAGAGAAGGAGGATTCAGAGATAATTTTTAAAAAATCATACATACTTTAGTTCCAATCTGTTGACTCCAGTTTTCAATTTATCAATTATTTGTGAAATTATAGTTCATTTTGTTAATTCTTTTTTATTTCCACGGGTTTGAGCTGTTATAGGCCAAACTGTGGCGTCGGTCGTGAAACAAGCTCAAAATTTGACAGTATTCAGAAATATGTTAGATACAACTGCTCTTCAAATCAATTTGGATTCATTTCATCTGAACAAACTTGGAACAAATCAGGAAAGACAGGAAATCAGGGGTGAAACCCAAATCGTTAACATATTGATATTTATGATGAAAAGGATTGGTACTGGAACCACACCTTGCGGGACTCCGAATACATTTTTTGATTCTTCACTGAATGATTGCAGGGGGTGCAGGCAGGGTGCTTGAAAAAATATAGAAATTCACCCTCACTCATTTCTCCCATGTTCAAAAACCAGTGTAATTGAATGAAAAGTTCACATCTCCAAGATAATTTCGTGCTCTTTAATTAATATGACATTCTATTCCAGTGAATTCAATATGTTCTAATTTAATACGTCAATGAATAAAAAGAATGAGATGGAATTCTTTGACGTATTATCTCAGAACGAATTGAATAAACAAAAATAAAATGTCATATCAATTAGTGATCATGAAATTATCTTGCAGATGTGAACTTTCCATTTAATTACACCAAATTTTAAAAATGGAATAAAATACTGAAGATAAATTTGTAAGCACCGTGCACCCCCTCAACCTATTGCCATGGCTTATTGCCATTGTCAGTTGAATTATTTCTCCTGAACACAAATGATCTCTCGAATTGTTGAAAGTTTATATGCTTTGTGACAACAATACAGAGGAATTATTCTGAAAAATCAAATAATACTACATGTTGGTGCGTTGTGGACTTATGACTTTTTGAATAACCAAAATAATAAAATACATATATTCACTGTATGTTTCTTATTGAGAGTGATATACTTGCAAGCTGCATCATTTTTGCTGTGAATGTTCACAACATATGATGTAGATAGATCATTTATTCATTTATTATTGTTTCTATACAATGTGATACATTGTATACAGGTGGTGAGAATAGAGCAGGAGCCCCATGACAACATGTGCCTCACTACCTGCATAATTATATGAATTAGACAATTATAAATCACGAATTAGATCAGTGAAATGATCAATAATAACCAATGAATCGAGAATGAGAATATTCAAATATGAAATACAATTGCCCCACATAATGCCTAATCTGAAATATATGGAGTTTGAAGTATCTTATTGATTACAAATGTTCTAAGTTGTCTACAAAGCAATGCGAAGCAATGAAGAACATACTTTCTGATTGTAATATTCATTCAATAACAGTTTTTAGTTTGAAGTATTCATTCTGTAGCGAAAGAAGAACACACACTGTATCAATGTCAAGAATTTACATTATATCTTTCTCTCATTTTTGATTCATTGGATTGAAGCTTCATGTTCGAAAGAAATTTCTCCGGATTCCAATCAATCTAAACCAGTAGTTTCTTTATAAAAGTTAATTGACCGTCACAATTTGTTAAACTGTGAGCAATGTCATGTATGTAAATGAATGCGTAGACCACCCCAGTTAGTTTCACTTAGCTTTACGCCGGAGGAGGCTCGGTTGAACGGTGATCTCATATATGAATCGAAGTGCGCTCACTGTATTGACCCTGAATCCAGATGGCCGCTGACCTCATTCATATTACCCAATGTGGCTCAATGCAGATCAAGTTAAATACACTGAATCACTTCGTCCTATACTCTATACTGAATTGTGACTTTAATATTAGAAACATGGCACAATTATCAGATTAGATCAAGAGCTTTGTTACAATACATTTGCGAGTATTTTCGATGCCATTAAAAATCTAGGTAATTTCTCAATGGCCAATTTCCAGTAGCAGCCAATGAGAATCGAGAATTCTAATTTCGGAATCGGCGGCAGATTCGAAGACTCGAATGGACTCGGAAATCGAGTCTAAAATTACTTCTACGAGTCCAATTCTGGCGAAGACTCGGACTCAAAATTAGGTAGACTCAGTGTCGGACTGGCAGCACAGAGGCCTCCCGGGGAAAGTAAATCAGGGCCCCAGATAGAGTTAAATGATGAACCACCAAATTGAATAGTAAACATTAAATTAGGCCTCTTTGTAAATTCGTGTGACGTGTAAACTGTTAAGAGTATTGACAGGTATGAGTATGTAGCATTTCCCAAGTATTTTTCAGCTGACCCTGTCCAGGGACGTCGTCATGACTTGTGTATGGGGGTGGGAGCGGGGCGCAGGTTATATATAAATACAATGACCACCCAGCTGGACACCAGCCGCATGTGTTAAAGGGGTTTGGAACCCCGCAGGGAATCGGTATCCCGGTGGGCCAGTCCAACCCTGGGTAGACTCCTGCACCCCCAAGAATATTCATTGAAAAAAAAGTTTCCTTGTTAACGACCCCTTGAGACGTAGCCTGTTCCCCAAACGGTAATTTTTTACTTTGTATTCCAGCTTCTATCTCGAGAATTTCATCCTCACTTCAACATGATACTTCATCCACTCATCCTACTGGCAATCATCAAGATAATCCAGGTCAATGCCGACACCACTGGTCTCCGGATTCCTGGGGACTACCGACTAAGCTACCTATTGCTACCTGTGAACCATTCAGTTTCCACCTGTTATCCACCTTCTTATCCCTACGACATGTTCCGTCCGGAAACGATCACCTTCTTCGAAATCATCGACTTGACTCCTGTTAATCCTGATCTTACTTTCACAAATTATGTAGGAGGAGTGAATAAGAAATTTCATTGTATCAATTTATATGAGGACAGATCTTTTAGTTTGGACATTTATGGTAAACCTCCCCAGGAAAGTTTGACTATAGGAACTTTGAATATATCGGATTCACTGATGCATATGGAGACAATCGTCAAACCGGCATTACCAAGTAAAATCATAGTAATCAATCTCAAATATCCGAGAATTATTGATACAAGAACTACTCTGACTTGGATAAGTGCTTTGGATGGGAATCTTAATGACTCTGCCTCTGTGAGAATTGTCAATGGAGGTGTGGGTTTCCAACGAGTACATCTCCAGATGAAATCGAGGATTGGGGAAGGATTGAAATTTACGGTGCAGATATACGGGAGGAATGTCACTGTGGATGAATGGCCGTGGTATTTCAGTCACAATGCTGCGACAGAATCCCTTCTATTCAAGTCGTATTGGCCTTTTGTGTTGACTAGTTATGTTAAGAAAACTTGTGGATGTAAATCAGGGAGGATGACAACTGCTTAAGGCCTTGGGTGTGCTCATACCAATAATGTCGAATTAGGGAATTTCTTGACCACTTTCCAAGAGAATGACTCACTGAATTGGCATGAAACTTTTTACGCACACTACTATATTCAACACACACACTTTGAACGGAAAATGTCTCTCACATTTATTTTCTTTCGGATTTTGTTTTATCAATACCAAATATTTTGCTACATTTTAGCAGGTTTAATAATTATTCGAACCTTCTGAAAAATGGATATTTGTTTCTGTTTTGTTTGGAATGTGAGAAACAAGTGCACAAATATGCTGTGAAAATGTTAACTTATTTGCTGCATCAGTTTGGGAGGAAAGAAGTCAAACGTAAGAAAACCATGAGCTATGAGATAATACAGTTGAAGTTGCACTTATCATATGTATTTCATGTATTCATCACAGATTGTTCATTAAACAGGTTATAATGGTCACTTCACTCAATGAAATTACAATCAAACATACTCAATAAAATTAGACTTTGTTATTTTTTCCTCAGCTCTCTTCTCAAATCACCAATCTTCGTTATATTCCTGATATTTTCTTCCAATTCATTTCATTCCCGCGTCGTTCTTTGTATGAATCTGAGCAGGGTAAATCCAAACGTGACAGAAGAGGATGTAAAAAGTTTTCTATCTAGTAAATTCTCTCGAACTGAGTTTGTGTGTGAAAAGCTAGCCTCCATAGGGCTAAATAGTTCGTTCAAAATTGGAGCTCCATTTGAACTGTCAGTCCAACTAAACAACCCCAACTTCTGGCCTGCTGGCATTGCTGTGCGTAGGTTTTTTCTCACATTCAAGAGGAAAACAGAAGTGGACTAGGTCTTGTAACAAACATCGTAAGAAATCGATTCACTCATAGAACATCTGGACATCGAGAACCAAGAACATCTGAGGGTAACCTACATCTTTTCCACTTGAACATACGGAGCCTACCTAATGAAGTTGAAGAGCTTGAAATCTTCTTAGACTCGCTACATGACCGGATCGATATACTGTGCTTATCAGAGCATTGGCTTAACAGTTACCAGGAGGAGTCAATCAATATCAGCGGATTCAATTGGGCTTCCAGCTTCTCCAGAACTAGGCAACCAGGAAGAGGTGTGAGCATCTACGTCAGAGACCTTAGAGACTTGGAGTGGACAACCCGCAAGGACTTTAATGCAATGGAAACCAGCTTCGAAGTATGCTCTATTGAATTTCAATCACCAGTGCCCTTTATTATATTAGTAATGTACAGAGCACCTGATCCGAGTAATCTAGAGCAATTCTTCAGATATCTTAGCAATCTGATGCACGCAATCAGCAAAGAGGGAAAGCACGCGATATTAAGCGGTGATTGGAACGTCAACTTGCTAGACACGAAAGTCAGAACTAAAATGGAGGAAATAACTTCGATGTCAGGCTTCAGAATTCTTCATTTCGAGCCCACTCGTTACACAACAACAACCCAGTCGTCACTTGATCATACGATTTCCAACTGGGATAAGGTGGTGTTTAAGACGAACATAGATCCAGGCCTATCTGACCACGAGGGGCAACTAGTGATGATTCCGAGAACAAAGGCTGGCGTAACATTAAAAAAGAACCACTTCGTCAGCGCAAGGTTGTATAATAAGTATAGCATAGCGGACTTCGTCTCTGAAATAAGCAGAGAGACGTGGATGGGTGTTCTCCAGGAAAGTTCATCAGAAGGAAAGTACAATGCTTTCTTGAAGATATTTATTGGTTACTTTGAGCGTCACTTTCCAAAGAAACGTGTTCCTGAAAAGACAGCTGCTAGACCTCTTTGGATCTCGAAAGAAATTAAAGAAGCTGCTAAATATAAGAGAGAGCTTTATAGAACAAGTAAGTTTGACAAAAGTGATGAATTTACTATATTCTTCAAAGAATACAAGAAGAGATTTACGAAGATCATTCGTAAAGCTAAGAAAGATTATAACTATCAGACAATAGCCACAGCTCAAAATAAAATGAAAGCAACCTGGAAGATGGTAAATGCTGCCATTGGTGAAGCTGGTACCAGGAAACATGAGCCTAACATCAAGTTAGTAACAGGAAGTAAAGAAGTTGTTACTCCAAGGGACGTTGCTAATGCATTTAATACGCACTATGTAACTGTGGCGGACAAGGTGATTAATACAGCTTCTGACACTACTGATGAATGTAAACAGATGCTAAGTTTAATGAGCAAAGAATTTGACGTTACTATGAATTTGGCCAGAACCGACCGACTGGAGGTTATGGATACGATTAATAGCTTGAAAAATACTTCTTCGGTGGGATGGGATGAGATCCCAACATCAATACTGAAGAGTTGCAGTGCCTCTATTGCTTTGCCCCTAGCTGATATATGCAACTTCTCTTTCATGGAGGGAGTCTTCCCGGACAAACTTAAACTTGCTGTTGTACAACCTATATTTAAAAAAGGTAATAAGACAGAATTAGTCAACTATCGCCCAATCTCGCTCCTGTCTGTCTTCTCAAAAGTTGTAGAGAAATTATTTCTAAGAAGACTGAACTTATTTCCTGAAGAAAATAATATACTGTGTGACGAACAACATGGATTCAGGCACAAGAGATCTACTACCACAGCAATATTCGACTTAATCCGTTGTGTTAACAAGGCTATAGAAAACGGTGAAGTGGTCAGCACAATCATGTGTGATCTATCCAAAGCCTTCGATACGATAAATCACGATCTTCTTCTTACAAAGTTAAATTTCCTTGGAATCAGAGGTGTATCATTGAATTGGATTAGTTCTTACCTCAGTAATAGAAGACAAAAGGTTGTAATACATAAGAGTGGTGATACCTACAGCTCGGACTGGAGAATCATAACCAATGGAGTGCCTCAGGGCTCAATATTAGGCCCAACCCTGTTTTGCTTATACATAAACGATCTCCCGTCAAATATCTCTAAGGAGGATAAGGCAGTGCTCTTTGCCGACGATACAAGTGTTATTTTGAAAGGTTTATCTAAGAATGAAGTGCGACTGAAGACATATAATATATTATCCAAGTTAGATACATGGTTCCAGGTCAACAAGCTAAAACTGAACCGTGAAAAAACGTGTGTGATCCAATATCAGTCAAAGGGTCAACTTAACGAACCCTTAATTGACTACAACAACACTGAATTGGAGTTGTTAGAGAGTGCGCAGTTTCTTGACATTATCATTGACTAGAGACTTAAATGGTGTGATCACATAACTGAAATATGTAAGACATTGTGTTCAGCATGCTATTCATTGAAAACTTTGGCGAAACAGTTTGACGATGCAACCATGCTCATGGTCTTCTTTGCTCAAGTGCAATCTAGAATACAATACGGAATAAAATTTTGGGGTGATGCTAATAATGTATCAAAGGTTTTTGTGATGCAGAAAAGAGCTGTTAGATTGGTTTCTCATCTCTCTAGACGAGAATCATGCAGGAAGGCTTTCACAAAGCTTAATATTTTAACTTTGACGGTTCTGTATATACTAGACATACTTCTTTTCATTTTTGACAATCCTGATTATTTTAAAATAAATACTAGTGTTCATAACCACAACACAAGACAAAAGAACAATCTGCATCCAGTAACACGTGTCAATAAAGTGACTGATTATGATCCAGTTCACGCAGGTGTACTCATCTATAATAACTTGCCGCCAAGACTGAAACAAATTCAAATAAGGAGTGCTTTCACATCTAATGCCAAGAAGTTTCTAGTAGAACATTCCTTTTATTCAATGACAGAATATTTCAATTATGTGGATGCTGGCAAGTAATTACTGAATGTATTCTATTCTATTATACTGAATGTTTTGTTTTTTGTTATTTCTCATACTGACTGTATCTTATTTCACTGGTTGTATTTGATTTATGGATTGTACTTTATCACAATGACAATTTTCATACTTGCATGTTTTATAAACATGTGTATAAGTGTATACAGAAAGCTAATAAAACAAACAAACAAACAATTCATATTTACCCACTTCTCTATCCACTTTTTCCTCTTCCATTCTCACCCCTCCCCTTGTACTTCTTTGTTATCCCTTTCCAATTCTATTGCTTAATTCATCCCATCCTGTATATTCATTATTGACTCAAACAAAATTGCACATTCTTTCTATTTGTCTTCGTGTCGCTAAACTTTCTCATCCCATTCCCTCAATCATTTTACTATTTCTTTCTATAATTTATTCAACCACATCCTTATCGTTCCTGATAATCTTCCATTTCCATTATGAAGTTGTTACTTCTGCCAGCCTCATATCCTGGGTCATCGGAATCTTCAATTCTGCTTCTTTAATTTCAATAATCAATTGAGCAATTTTTATCTATTCGATTTTCAACCGTTTTTTTTTATTCTCTTGAAACTAGGAAGAATATTGATGGTGAAAAAAAAACATTTAGCACATCTGGGAGGCCTTAAGGGGACGAGTCACTGAAAAAAAAAGGTTTTCTCATCTTTCCGTTTTTTTCGTAATTATTTCAACCACACTTGATTAAAGAGCACCAAAAAGAGTTACGTCACATTTGGAGACCTTCTTATCACGATATGTCACATTGTAGTGAATCAAGACCAAAAACTTTTATCGCCTGTAATTAATTACGGTATTTTCATACAATTTTTTTTTTCCAATGTTGCTTAACGACCCCACCAACATCTAGGTTATACGGGGGTACGAATGAGCTGATGATAATGCAAAGATGAAGTGATGATAGGTGAAAGGACGTTTATAAAAACCCCATGCCTTATGCGGGACTTGAACCCACGCCCAACGGTGACTTCAGTTTCTACCGCTAGCGATAATTGACTTGATTTAGTCAGTGACTATCTTGACTTCCAACACGTGACGATTGCACCACGATCTACGCATTTAAAATTCGCGAACAAGGAAGCTCACGACAGAAGAATCAGATCTATCCTGACTGCGGCCGAGGGAAGACGTCCGTATCCCGGAGGTGTGGGGTCTCCAAGTTCTGGCAACTACATTAACAAATTTCCGTCAGCGTCCACGGGGGGTCAGTTGAGTTGGCCCCAACCAAATGGAAAACACAAACACAATGTATACACCAAAATGGTGCATAATTGGTGCAAAATTGTGGTGCTCTCAGTTTTTTTTTTTACATGATTTGGTTGGGGCTGTCATCAAGTTGGCCCCAACCAAGAATGTATGTCATAACTCGTTAGGGGTTGGGGTGCAAAAATCAAAACTAGGGGTGCAAAATGGTGCATAATGAGTGCAAAATTGGTGTATACATTGTGCTTGTGTTTTCCATTTGGTTGGGGCCAACTTAACTGACCCGTCCACGGGACAATCCAAGCCCCCACCTGTGGGATACTACAGCATCGACGCGATCAACTCGATTTTTTTTTTTAATATTGGTGTCACACCAGAATAGGTTGGGATTGTTTTTCCATGAAAATTGTTCGAACGGTTTTTCTGGAAAAAATTTGGAAAGTTCGGAAAATATCCATAAGAATAACCCGAGGGGAAAATAATCCAAAACAAATTTGTTCAAAATCTTCCAAATTCATACAGAATATGAAAACAACTATCATACACATTTTCAATAATTTGCGCAACAATCGGATGAGACATAACGAAGAAAACGCAATAAAAGTATACATTTCATCAAATATCAGGATCAAAACATGTAATGCGAAGTGTATATGCGACAGGTTGCTCTATAAATAGCAACAAGTTGCAGGTAGGGTTTTAAGCGTTCGAAGTGATCCAAGATTTGTAGATGTAGATTGAGCTGACAGAGTATATTTCCATACTTCTACGCTCATCTCACAACGCAGTGGTTATATTAGTGAAATTTTAGAACTGCGCATATTAAATCAATTATATAAAGAGGTAGTCTCCGTGCGGATACTGGGAGGGGAGGGGGGGGGGGATCACAGCCCCGCAGGGATTTTTTTTGAAAAACTTCACTTTCAAGTATCTTGTTACTATATGGGAATAGGTAGGCCTAAGGCTATAACTTAGTGCATTATTTGCGCCAAGTATACGCGTATTTATTAATGGGAGAAGAATATATGGAAGAATCATTCAAATTATTGAGCATGAACATGAAATAATGTGGTTTGAAGGATATAGATTTACTCATTGTTCAATTCTTCTTTGTTAATGCTAATTATTTAACGATATTCGTTATTTTACAACTGTGCAAATTGAGGTTAAGAGCTGCATTTTTGAAGTTTAGAACTGCGCATATTGGGGTCAACTGCGCACTAATATAACCCCTGTCACAACGCACATTCTGCGTTTACCTAGTTTTACGATATGTGAAATGAAAGTCTTCGCTACGCTCATCTAATTACGAATTTGATCATTTGGTTTCGATTTTTCGAATACGAATATTTAATCGATGTTGTTGGAAGTTCTTATCGTGGGTTCTCAACGTCGACGTCATTATAGATAGCGTTCTGAGGTAGTTTACATGCAATGTGATAATATTGCTGGTTTTCAACTTTTGGCCAGTAATATTTCAATTATCATGTCGTTATTTGATAACAATGATGAGCTTCTAAACAGGCCAATAATAATGTTTAAGTCACTCACACTAGCTAGAAGCAAAGCCGTATTAATTATATATAATTTCATATGTATATATATATATATATACTTTAGTATAGAATATACTACACATATATATATATATATATATATATATATATATATATATATATATATATATATATATATATATATATAGGGGCCTATATATATATATATATATATATTTATATATATACATATATATATATATATATATATATATATATATATATATATATATATATATATATATATATATATATATATATATATATATATATATATATATATATAGGCATGCAGTGGGGCCAGGGCGGTCCAGGGCGTCGCCCTGGTACTTTTTTGGGGGGCAGGGCTACGCCCTGCTTCCGATTTTAAAGCAGAGGCAGGGCGGCGTTGGGCGCTGATCTTTGGCAATCTGTTATTTTATATCTCATCAATGGGACAAAGTAGGCCTGCATGTTAAAATAAAAATCTAATAATAATAATAACAATAATTAACTTAGGCAGTCTCAGTCTGCCAGCCACGTGCTAGAATTATCAGTACCAAAACTTACTGAATATAATTGTTGAAAGAAACAATTTTCAATTTTTTTCCTTGCGGGGCGTTGTGGGGGGCCAATCCACCACCAATTAAAAATCGCATTGACTGCTATTTGAATTACATATCGATCTTCATGCGAAGTTTTGGACCCCCGTATAACCTAGCTGTTGGTGGGGTCGTTAAGCAGCAGCGAAGTTTTGGGGTATACCTCATAATTTTTTACCACAGCACCACTGCCGGGGCAGACGTCTTGATGTCTGAATCAAAATTAATTAATCAAGAAAATAATAACTATATATATATATATATATATATATATATATATATATATATATATATATATATATATATATATATATACTTTATGTATATAGTTATCATTTTCTTCATTAATTTATTTTGATTAGGTTATATTTCTGAAAAACTCTCCAAAAGTCAGGTTACTTGGTTGAAATAATAACGTTGTAAACGTTCAAGTTACCGTAAACTGAAAGGAAGGAAAAGTTACAGAAGTTACTCGAAAAAGTATATAGTCTAAGCTACTTCAAAAAGATACTTATTGAGAAATGGGGAAATCATTGGCCAATTATTAGGCCTTAAGCGATATCAAGTCGCGACATATTTTCGTCTTGTTGCTTGTCAGGGAAGATAGCAAGGGCCAAGCCCAGACGGAGATTAGAAATAGTGAATCCTGCGTCCCTGATACACTGATCCCAACGATGTCCCCTGCTGTAATAATAACTTGGATTTATTGGCATCATATGAATCAATAATGGGATCCTGATAAGGTATCTTAGGTGATTGGAAAGAAGTGGTCATGGCTTATATTGTAGGTATCCTCTTCGCATACAGAGGGAAACCACTAAAAACCCCTGTAAAGATGGATGGTGGCGGGGATCAAACCCGGTCTTTTATTTCCTTCGCCTACCGGATCACATAAAGCAAGCGCGTAAACCTCTGCGCTACATGCGCCGGTCCTCTTTTCATTATCATTCCAGGAAAACTTAGCATATTGCAGGAGAACCTCATTTATAAGTTTTTGTTTCTGATCCCACCGATATGCTCCCCTTAAGACTACATGGGAGTCGATTTAGCGGTATATCAGTTTTTTGGTGATAACTTTTGAATGGCATAAGATATCGAAATTATAAAAACAACGAACACAGATATTTTCAATACCATTCAAGTGATAACTATTTATCTCAGATGACCTAACAACTCGGGCGTATACGGTTAAAAAATATTCCGGGTAAACCCGCGCCTTGCCAGTAGAGCAACCCAACTTACATTACTGCGTCGCTGGGTGCAGAGAGCCGTCACGTATTATTTTATTTGGTGTTGGTATTCCTTTAACGCGCATCAACACGACGCCGATTCATTATCGTACAAATATAACCTAACACATTGACATTCGTAGTCGTGTTTTGAATGGATAATAGATGGATGTGTTAATCTAGGAGCAGTGCTGAAGCGTTATAAAGTCAATGGCTGAAGTAAGTGTGAGCTGTGTCTTTTGAAGGTGTTTATTATTTTCATATCAACGAGTTAGTAGGCCTAAACATAAGCGTAGTGTAGGGCCTCAGAGACCATTGAACTTGCAGGCCTAGTAACTCAATGTCTAGGTGTAGGCTAGTCATCGAATTGGTTGTAGTGTTTGTTAATTGTGACACTACAAATTCATTGCCCGTATGTGTAGACTCAAATCACCAGACAATAGAATTTTTGGTTATAAAACCTATGACTAGTGGCCTAGGCCATTGAAATTATAGGGTTAAGGTTAAATGATACAAATTCTAGGTCTATGTAGGTCTGGCACCCATCAATTAAAACTCAATGCCCTTACTATTACCCTGCCAACTAGGCCAAGACAATGAGTTGAACAAATATATTTGTTCAGGATGGGAAACAGAAGTTTAACTGGAGATGCAAAAACTAAATAGTAATAAGTAGGCCTACCCTACTGTTCTGTTCCCCAACGTCAAAGTAAATGTAGGGTCAGCGTCCCGGTTACCGGCCGCTCTAGACTCGAGAATTTATTGTACAGCTGTCTAGCTTACATCTTGGATGGGGTGCGTTCATAAACTATAAGGAGATATTGACATCATAATATTACTCATCAAATTCAGTGTGGGTGCTTTCAGAAATTTAATAAAAATGATTAGCTATAAAAATCACATTGCCTTTATCTCCGGCCACTTGGATAGGTTTACGGAAGGCTTGCAACCGAACCCGGCCAGTCGCCATTGTACAACTGACGCTTTGATGTTTCGACGATTCGTTATAGGCCTAGTTCCGAGTGCGTAGTTACAAAGTGGCCGCCATTTTATTAGCCTAAAGTCCATAAACACGGATATATATCGAAATATCTCCTAAAATATCGAGCTTTTCACGGCCACACTATAATTTTAATAAGGTAATAGATCAAGGAAGCTGTTACAAAATTAAAACAGACAATTTTCAACAGCTGTCGGTGACAGTTGAGTGAAGTGTACCGCGTGGCCGAAGACCAAAGCCGGTTGATAACCGGGGCGCTGACCCTACTGAGATTGTTTCCGTATGTTTTCTCTCATGAATTTCAGAATAAGAATTGATTAGGAGAAAAAGACTACTGGTTCTATGCATCTGGGAAGTTGTGTCAGTAATTCATTCACAACGGCAGTTTTTTAAATTATTTCATTTAAACTATTACAACTGCACAGTTTTGGCATACTGGTAGGTGTTGACCAATACGATCATTTCTTACTTGATATGTACCGGTAGTTTTCAATATGGATATAATACAGTTATGAAAGTGGCGTGTCAGAATCGAGCGCTAAGTTGGCTCAGCATACGTCATTGCTAGCTCAGCTAGCTTGCAATTCTGGAACGACCACGAGCATCTTTTGCAACTAGCTGTGAAAGTCATGGCGGAAGATCAAATCGTATTGGAAGCTGCAGCAATTGTATTAATTGCAGGCATTTCTTCTGATTCCTCCTCCAGTGGATCAGAAGAGAATGACAAAGTTTTCACTCTTTTTGCCAATAGAATTGAATATTTTCAATAACTTTTTGGTCATTTCCTATAACCGCAACGTCGAATTTTTGGCTGCAATTATTTACTCGTTATATTTAAATATTCAAACTCACCATTATTTAATTGTTCTGCAGTACTTTCTCCACAGTTATTGACATTATTTCATTATCATACTCAATTTGCAGCTCTACCATATCAAGCGACGCCATGATCTTTGAATTGGCGCTCAAAATTATGGCTCAACTAGCAAGTTAGCAACCGTTTTTACCGCTAGATGAGCTATGTCAGTGGACTTAGCAAGCTAGATTCTGGAACGATTTGCTAGATTCTAGCGGAATTAGCCGCTAGAAATTGGAACGCCATTTCGACAATTCTAATCTGACGCTAGCTAAGCGCCTAATTCTAGAACGCGACTATAATTATTTTCACTATTGCATCATGTAGGCCTATTCAGCTCAATTAATCTTCATTTATTACTAGGGATACCTGATGATAGGTCCTAGTTCTAGTATTAATATACAACCAATTTCCCCCGATATTGCAATCAACAAAGTTATTCATTTATGAGTTATTGCTAATGAATTACAATTGAAAAACATAATTGGTCTAAGCTATAAATACTACCACTGTCCTCCCATGCTGAACGCTCATCTATCACCCTTATGCCGGCCATCTTGGCTGTTAGCAACGCCATCTACATTATCTTTTTTTCCCGAATGAGAAACTAAACTAACCGGTTATTTCAATGAAGCTTCCAAGTTGACGTTCTATGCTTATTTGTTGCTCAATCTTCTAGTTTTGATCGTGAAGGATAGCAGCAGGATGGATACGGATCCGCTAGCCCTTGTGAAAGAGGAGGGAGATGATATGTTTGCTGTGATAAAGCAAGAAACGTTGGATCCACCAGCCACTTGGACCGAGGAGGCAGATCACACGGACATGTTGATAAAGGACGAGGCTTGGGATAAGCTTGGAACAGGTAACGTATCCTGTGCCGTGAATACCTTAACAATAAGATTATGTTTATGCTTCTACTACTGACTTGAGTGGCACATTACTGTCTCGCTCACTATTTTTCTCTGACCTTTGAAATCCTGACAAATTGCACTTAATAAAGATTAAAACAAAACATGTGTCATGGGGCCAAAATACTCAAGGTAGTTTGGTCAAATGAGCAACGCAATATGTAGGTTCTTGTTCTAGGGAAGTGGATCTATTTAGGATATATGCTTTTGTACAGTGATTGTACCTACAGAGTCCAAGGTCAGAATTGATGACTTGAAAGTAAGTGATAAGATATCTCTGAATTTTCAGATATTACAATATTTATTTAAATTCAGTATTATGTAGCGATAAGCCTTAATTGGTATTGATTAGTAATACGAAAATCTATAATTCGTTATTTAAGTTTAACCCCTTGGCTACTTTAACGAGTGGCACTCGCCAACTTTTCCCAGGCCCTCCAATACTCGCGCCATTCCCGCCCACTGTTTAATAATTCAAAGCTTCAAATATTGACGGCCGATGGCGTTACTAGTACTATCAGTTGAAAGGTAATGAAGTCAGCTTTAAATGTATACACCACAATATGCGATATCTCGATTACGAAACAAAATACTGAGTTTCTAGTTTGTTGAGAACTTGAGTTTATTGAAATAGTAAAGATGGCGGTAAGGAATCTAGTGAACGACGCGGAGATTTTAGATTTAGTTTTTGATAGTGATTATGAAGAGAGTGATGATGACAATATGGTAAGTGGAAGATGTTCATCAGTTGTTAGTGATAATGATAATGTAGTATTATCAGAAGTGGAAGAAGAAGAAAACGATGAAGATGTTGACGACCCGGCACCAGGCCCAGCAAAACGTGCCTAGGCCTAAAAACAATAATATTCCCGATTGTTTTCCAATGTTTTCCCTTCCACTGCTATTCCAGCTATTCCTCCAGATATTACACGTCATTACAATACAGACTCTAGCGAGTTATCTGTTCTCAAAGAATTTGCTAAGAAAATTTGCAAAGAAAATCCTAAAATTGTAAATTTCTGAAATTAAATACATTTGTTTTGGCCACACTGTCAAAGAAGTATTCAGTAGCCAAGGGGTTAATAAAGATATTTAAAACAAAACATGTCCCAAAACAAAACATGTCCCAAAATACTCAAGGTAGTTTGGTCAAATGAGCAACAAAATATGTAGGTTCTTGTTCTAGGGAAGTGGATCTATTTAGGATATATGTTTTTGTACAGTGATTGTACCTACAGAGTCCAAGGTTAGAATTGATGACTTAAAAGTAAGTGATAAGATATTTCTGAATTTTCAGATATTACAATATTTATTTAAGTTCAGTATTATGTAGCGATAAGCCTTAATTGGTTTTGATTAGTAATACGAAAATCTATAATTCGTTATTTAAGTTTAAACAGAACGAAAGTAAGTTATTACAATATAAAATGAAACCATGAAGTGGCTTCCAAATAAATATACAGTATAATAATATTAAAACAACGTAAAGGGTTATAAAAATAAGTGAGAAATCATGAAGTGATTTCTTAGATGTTATTTAAAGAATAATATAACTCACGTCAAGGAATAGTTGATTCGTAATGTTGAATTCGGCTAATTCGACGACTGCTTCAAGACTCGAAAGACTGGAGATGTTGACCCGATAGACTGGAAATATCGACTGAAGAACGATAACACGTGTTAATTTTGTCAATAGCGAAGATCTTTGCCCTGCTTTGTCCTAAATTTGGAATAATCCTTGACCCATAAGGTCAAGATATGATAATAGCCAAGAGATATCAGAGTAGGCCTAATTGTTCCCAATTGTAATTTGGCCTAATACGTCAACTACTATGATCTTTATTACTTGGTTATTTTGATTCTTAAATGAGAATGTCTTATCATTTGTGTCATATTTTTGGGCAATCTCTATTAACACCGAAGTTAATCGCGTTTATTTATTATTAGTGATGTAAAATGCTCGAGCATTTTCTTTTTGAGAATATTCTCGAGAATATTCCCGAGAATATTCTCATGATGGAGCATATTTCGAGCATATTTAATAAAATGAGTTTTGAAGGCTTCATCGATAACTTTTTGCCTTTTTAATCAAGGCTACTTGCCTAGAAATATTCGGCAGGAACATGGACGGCAACTCGTAATTTGACAGCCGTCAACTATTTTAAATTAATCCTGCATTCATCTAATAATTAATAAACTTAAATTTGGCAGAAAAATATAAGGTATCTCGTAATTTGACACATATATTTTTAATTATGCCTGGGTTTATCTAATAATTAAAGAACATGCCATTTTTTGGCAGGTACACGGTAGCCTGTAATTTGACGGGTAACCATGTACAAATGTGAAATTTGACGGAATAAGTTTTTTCAAATGTAAATATGTGTATTGCACTGGAAATATAGTTAAGAATAATGTTTTTTTAAAATTATTTTAGAGAAACCATAGCCATTAATTCCATCCATAGCCTTAATTGGGGAACAATGATTTTGTATCAAGTTTCGATGTTATTAAAAAATATATATATATGCTCGAGCATATTTGAGCACAATCTTTTGGAGAATATTCTCGTGCTCGAATATTCTCAGCTCACATCACTATTTATTATAAACAATGTGGAGGAACTATATTTAGCAATCGTATGACTTTCGACATTGAATACGTTTCCTTGACCTGATTACGAAATATGTACAAGAACATATATTTCGTAAGCTGATTTAGTCATTGTATGACTTTCAGCATTGAACATCTTTTCCTTGACCTGATTACAAAATGAGAACGAGGACATATCATATTTCACAATTTAACTTAAACTAGGAAAACGCCATATATGCGTTGTTAGACGAGCGGATAGTAATAGTATGGGTAAAAACTGCTTCGAGTGGTACCAATTTAGCACATTTTATTTTCTTTCTATAAAATGGCTCACCTGATCAAGCTGAAATTTTTTAGAAATGTGTATCAAAATGTAATTCAACTTCACGCAAAATTTCATTTTTTTTTTTTTTCCGTCATGTTATTCTAATGGGTATTTTTCAAATTTCTAAAATTCATAAAAAAAAAGTTACCCCCCGATAATGCCTCAAAACTATACAGATCTAAGTTAGATGAGGAACCATATTGGAAAAAAGTTTGAAGTTGATAGCTGTAGCCGTTTGACCTGTGGCAAACCGACAAAAAAACATGAAGAAAAAAAAAAAAAAAAAAAAAATGAAAACGAACACCAATTTTTTTTTCAGTATGTCAAATTGAATCCTCGCTAAAGCTCGTCTAACGAGGTCATATTATATTTCACAATTTAACTTATCATCTGGCTTGGTTCATCTAACGAGAATTGATTAGTGAATTATATTTTAATTCAATGACCAATTGTTATAGACTGAGCCTTCGCTTCCTGACATAGGCTATATGGAATGTGGACACACATCTCAAACAGGGTGGTCGGCGTATTCCCGAACAGGTGGTCGGCGAAGTATCATCTTAGGCCTTCCTCATTGGTTGTTGTTGTACGACGATTTTGTCCAATAGAGTCCTCGACCGCTAGTATTCTTGAACCCAGCAGCTTACCTCGCCTGCGGGATACTTCACAATGACCGGGAAACACCTCGTACTGGTGGCGTTGCCGAGTGGAAATGTTGCATAATGTGTTCGATTTTATGTTTTCCATTCGTGGAGCGTGATTTGTTTATTTATTTATTCATCCATATTTATTTTGGGTGTAACGACACACTGTACCGGCAGGGGCGGATTGGGGAAAAAAAGCGGCCCGGGCAAATGCACAAAAGCGGCCCACAGTGTAACTCACCGAATCGCCTTCAGGTAGGATGCAATATAAGTTATGTCTGGTTTGTAGCCTACGTATTCACAGTTATAAAAGTAACTCCTTTCTTAACAAACTAATTTTCGCAGCGATCCTGTCGATAATTTTGGCGTTGTCCTAATGTGTTCATATTGATTTTTCGCTGGCCATTAACATGAAAGCTTCAAGATGTTCTTGTGTAAGGGTGCTGCGAAGTCGGTTTTTTACAAATCTGAGAGTTGAGAACCTTCTTTCACATACTACTTGTGTCGAAGACAATGAGAGTAACAGTTTATACGCCAGGAAAATGGTCTTATAAGCTTCACTAAATAAATTACCAACTAACTACAACTCACTACACTACACTAGAACGCAGTATTTAGCTACTATTAACCATCAACAATAATATCATTCAACACGAATTTTAAATCACGAAACATCCGACCACAGCTAATTATTGTCTCGAACTAATTCAAAATGAGACTAACATGCTGTGAATCCTCCACCCCTACTCGGAGCAACGATTCTGTGTAATCTTGTTATTAATATTTTTGTCAACGTGGCCTTCGTACTTTGTAAATTTGCATTTTTGCCACTTTTTCCGAAGGAAATCATTCTGTTAAAAAGGCCGCCGCACAAGGCGGCCTACCAACAGACAACAGGCGGCCGGCCTGATAAATACCACGAATAATGCGGCCCAAATACTAAGAATAATTCATCTAACCTCCTCTATTTGATTTACACCTACTGGCTACTAAGCGGCCTTTGTGCCTTCAGCTGTATTAAAAATAATCATGATTTCATCAATGACGGCGAAAAAATCAATAACTTCAATCATTATATATTATGTATTTAAGTTTTTGTAATTTTTAGAAATTGAAATTATTTTCAAGTTTTCAAGAAATTATAAGCGGCCCAAATTACGTCCAGACCGACCGGCCCACCGGGCATTTGCCCGGTTGCCCTGCTGGCCAATCCGCCCCTGTGTACCGGTACTGATGACCACGATCTATCAGCATTGGTGAATTAATGATATACCCTACTAGGAAAACGCCTTATATGCGTTGTGAGATAAGCTTAGAAGTATGGCAATGTAGAATTAAGAACATTTTGTTAGCTCAATGTACATATACAGGCCATGGAACACTTCGAAGGTTCAGGAACCGCGGCTGTCTGTTGGTATATAAACCTTGGTTTCCAAACAATTATACCAGTGCCTTCTTCATATCCATCACAGATTTTAAACGTTTTAATTTATTGGTGACACTTGTTGCTCACATTTAATAGTTTACTCATTTAACAAACAATAGCTTAAATCTTAAGGTAATAATTTCAGGGTTGGTTTTTAGTACAATATATTAATTGCTTTTATTGATGTATAAAAAAGTACATTTAAAATGCGTTTTCTTCGTTATTTCACATCCGATGGTTCCATAAATCGCTTAAAATAGGTATGATAGATCTTTCCACATTCAGTATAAATTTGAGAGCTTTAGAAAAAAAAATTCAAGTATTTCTCCCCTGGCCTATTCTTATGGGGAATTTCCCTACTTTCCAATTTTTTTCCGGAAAAACCGTCCGATCGATTTTTCTGAAAAACAATCCCAACCTATTCTGGTATAACACCAATTTAGGGAAGTTTCGAGTTGATTGAAACTTTTTCCTGACCTGTATGCCGCGTACAAAATTACGCCCAAAAAAAAAAAAAAAAAAAACATAAAAACCAAGCCCAAAATTTTTCGGTATATGGAATGAAAATCTTCGCTACGCTCATCTAATAAGATGATGGGAAGGTTATTTTATTAGGTGTTTTTGGGTAGCGGGAAGGAGTTGGTCGTGACCTGTTGTTGAAGAACTTGTTGGTAATGACCTGAAAGATTTTTTTTTACAGTATTTTTTTTATATTTCTTGATAATAATATTACCAGTCCCATATCGACTTCAATAATTGTGTCCTGGACATGGTCAACAATGGTCATGGTATGTTTCATTGTAGTAGATGAGATTATCAATCCTAAAGATGAAAAACGTAGCGAGGCGTTTCTGGTATAGAATTTGAAAAAAAAAATGAACTAATGTGAATATTTTTATTTCCTCAGCAAGCGATGTCGGAGGCAGCACCGAGGTGGACCCTCTACTGTTACCGATCAAAGAGGAAGATGTGAAGTTTCCGTTCGAATACGCCAGCGTGTCTGCTAGTTGGGCTACAGGTAGGACTGATTGACTGATGTGCAATGTATTCTGCTTTCATTCCACAATGAGCCCAACTATGAAACTCTGTGAAGTTGCTTGAGTATCTACTGTCCCTTGCCCACATTACAAGAAGTAAAGTACAGAAATACACCAGTATGAAATTTACGATACAAATCCATTTAGTTGCTTTGAAATTTCATTTTTTGAATTGATTTTTATCTCAGACTAGGCCTCCTGTTTGAATGTGGTTTTGAATTTTTTCAATCCAAGTTCATCAAAAACTGCATTGAACAGTTGTGACAACTGTCTTTTATATTACATGCATTCATCATGAGCTCTCTCCTAGTCTCACGTTCTTGGTGCCAGTCTCTCCACTGTGTCATAGTCTCAACTTGTTCTTGTTTGCAGTGGCTGCTAACATGACTGAGTGTGATCCCAGCAAGTGTGAAGTAACGGAACAGTTCTTAGAGCCGGCTGCTTCAGTGTGTCATAGTCTCACCTTGTTCTTGTTTGCAGTGGCTGTTGACATGACTGAGCATGATCCCAGCAAGTATGAAGTAACGGAACAGTTCTTAGAGCTGGCTGCTTCAGTGTGTCATAGTCTCACCTTGTTCTTGTTTGCAGTGGCTGTTGACATGACTGAGCATGATCCCAGCAAGTATGAAGTAACGGAACAGTTCTTAGAGCCGGCTGCTTTACTGTGTCATAGTCTCACCTTGTTCTTGTTCACAGTGGCTGTTGACATGACTGAGCATGATCCCAGCAAGTGTGAAGTAACGGAACAGTTCTTAGAGCCGGCTGCTTTACTGTGTCATAGTGTCACCTTGTTCTTGTTTGCAGTGGCTGTTGACATGACTGAGCATGATCCCAGCAAGTGTGAAGTAACGGAACAGCTCTTAGAGCCGGCTGCTTCAGTGTGTCATAGTCTCACCTTGTTCTTGTTTGCAGTGGCTGCTAACAAAACTGAGCATGATCCCAGCAAGTGTGACGTAACGGAACAGTTCTTAGAGCCGGCTGCTTCACTGTGTCATAGTCTCACCTTGTTCTTGTTTACAGTGGCTGCTAACAAAACTGAGCATGATCACAGCATGTGTGACGTAACGGAACAGCTCTTAGAGCCGGCTGCTTCAGTGTGTCATAGTCTCACCTTGTTCTTGTTCGTAGTGACTGCTAACATGACTGAGCGTGATCCCAGCAAGTGTGAAGTAACAAAACAGTTCTTAGAGCCGGCTGCTTCACTGTGTCATAGTCTCACCTTGTTCTTGTTTACAGTGGCTGTTGACAAGACTGAGTGTGATCCCAGCAAGTGTGACGTAACGGAACAGCTCTTAGAGCCGGCTGCTTCACTGTGTCATAGTCTCACCTTGTTCTTGTTTGCAGTTGCTGCTGACATGACTGAGCATGATCCCAGCAAGTGTGAAGTAACGGAACAGTTCTTAGAGCCGGCTGCTTTACTGTGTCATAGTGTCACCTTGTTCTTGTTTGCAGTGGCTGTTGACATGACTGAGCATGATCCCAGCAAGTGTGAAGTAACGGAACAGTTCTTAGAGCCGGCTGCTTCACTGTGTCATAGTCTCACCTTGTTCTTGTTCGCAGTGGCTGTTGACAAGTCTGAGCATGATCCCAGCAAGTGTGAAGTAACCGGACGACAGTTCTTTGAGGTTGCTTCAAGCACGGAGCAAGACACAGAGCAGGAAGAACTACTTGTACCGAAACAGGAAGAACTACTTGTACCGAAACAGGAAGAACTAGTCATCTCGGATGAATGTGAATCCGAGCCGGAGGAATCAGACGAGAAAGCTCTTGTTGTGGTTAAAAGAGAACCAGCTGATGATTGTGAGTATATTTTTATATTCTTTGATCATAGTATTAACAGTCCAATATCATTAATTAATAAATTAATTAACAATTGTGTTTGTGAACGTGTTCAACAATGGTAATTTTTCATTGTAGTAGGTGAGATTAACAATAGGAATAATAATCCTAGGATGGGAAATTGATTATTACCATACAGAAAAATTAATTAACATTCATTGCGATAGAGGAATGCCAAGACAGATTCAAATTACGTTGTAAAGAGAAACGTATCAAGGCGTTTCTGATGTAGATATGAAAACATTCAATGAACTAATGTGATGGTTCTCATTCCCATAGCAAGCGATGTCGCTGGCAGCACCGAGGTGGACCCTCTACTGTTACCAATCAAAGAGGAAGATGTGAAGTTTCCGCTGGAATACGCCAGCGTGTCTGCTAGTTGGGCTACAGGTAGGACTGATTGACTGATGTGCAGTGTATTCTGCTTTCATTCTACATCGAGCCTAGTCATGATCCCCGGTGGCCAAGTCAATTATCGCTAGCGGTAGTAACCGAAGTCACTGTTGGGCGTGGGTTCAAGTCCCGCATAAGGCATCGTTTTTTGTAAACATCCTTTCATCTATCATCACTTCATCGGTTCATTATCATCCGCTCATTCGTACCTCCGTATAACCTAGCTGTTGGTGGGGTCGTTGAGCAACATAAAAAAAAAATCTCATAGAGTAGCAGCGCTATCAACCGTCCTCTGCCTACATAACATGCAGTACAGTACACAAACAGTGAAGCCTTACTTATACGAACCCGGTTTGTACGAATTTCATGATAATTCCGGAATTCCTCATACCGTCACGATGATGTATATCCAAATTCAATCAAGTGATTTGAATTTGAGAGTATCACAATGATAGCGGAACAAACGTGCTAGTATGAAAATGTAATGCATATTATTGTAACGGACATGCCAAGTACAAAGGGACGTAACAGACATGCAAAGTACAAAGGGACGTAACATGGAGAGTGCTACAGAACAATATAGACTCCTACCTGCTCACATAGCAATTCCATCTTGACCAATTTTGGTGTATAAAAAGATCCCAACACTTTCACAACATCTCCAGAACCCACACCTAGTCTGATGTGATATCTACATCTTCTCCAAATTGGAATCCAATGTGGAGCCTGTTCGTCGTTACAGACTGAAAGAATCATTTAAAGAATTGTAACCAATGAACAAACCTCAATGAAGCTAGAAAACCCAAGCGGTTTTAATGGTAACGTTGTGCATAAATTGTCTAGAAAAATGATTCAGTCTCACGTTATTGCGTAATTGTGGATTATGATTATTCAAATTATAATTCATGCAGTACAGTGAACATCAAAGCAGTAGTTACCAAATGATATTGTCAAAAGGCACAACAATACATATTGGAATAGAGTCTAATGATTATTATTAACCTGTGTGTTTAGTGTCCAACAACCAAGCAGATGATGATACCACCAAGAGTGGAAGTACAGAGGATTCTACTGAGCAGGATACTTGCACACAGACATCTACGAGTGTGGACAATGGAGAGGAACCTATAATGCCAGCCACTGCTGGAGTGAGAAGAAAGATACCAACACAAGCTGAGAACAAGAGAAGAATGAAAGTCACCAACAAGACTGCCACAGTTTCATCCACTCTTAGTAATGTGTGTGGTTACATGGCTGCCAAATCAAGATATGTAAAAACACAAATGATGATTCGTACCAATGAAAAGTCATTCCTGTGCAGTTTATGTTCTTATACGTGCAGAGAATCAGGTCATCTTGAACCGCATATGTTTATTCATAACGGTGATCAGTCATTCCCGTGCAGTGAATGTTCTTTCAAAAGCAGGCGTGCAGGTGGTCTAAAAGCACACATGATGATACATACTGATGATAAGCCATTCCAGTGCAACGTATGCTCTTTCAAATGCAGACGTGCAGCTGGTCTGAAATCCCACATGATAATACATACTGGCGATAAGCCATTCCATTGCAATGTTTGTTCTTTCAAAAGCAGGCGTGCAGGTGAACTAAAAGTACACATGATGATACATACTGATGATAAGCCATTCCAGTGCAATGTTTGTTCTTTCAAATCCAGACGTGCAGGTGGTCTGAAATACCACATGATGATACATACTGATGATGAGCCATTCCAGTGCAACGAATGTTCTTTCAAATGCAGGCGAGCAGATGGTCTGAAAGTACACAAGATGATACATACTGGCGATAAGCCATTCGCGTGCAACGTATGTTCGCATAAGTGCAGGAGATCAATTGGACTGAAGAGACACATGAAGATTCATAGCGGTGATAATTAGGCCTTTCCATTTCAAGGGATGTTCTTGTTAAAGCAGTCAGGCAGCTTACGTGAAAAGAACACTTTCAAGTGTCGACTTGAACCTCAACTCTCCGCTTATGTGAAGTCAGTACGCTTGGAGAAGTAGCAGTCACAACAAGCGGGGGAGTGGCCTAGATCTTTCAAAGACCTTCAAGGCAATTAATAGATATTGATGATTTTTAGAGAATTTGTCCACCAATTTTTCATTTTCCTTTCAATTTTTGTGATTGACTCAGCCAGCTTGCAGCACCCACCTGCAGTGGGGAGTGCAGTTGTGAGTGGAAAATTTAATTTTGTTCTGTCATAAGAGTGAAATTAGCCTCCATCTCTTGCTCAGTCAGCTAATGCACCGTAGCCATCGTCAGGCGTGGGTTTTTGTAAACTTCCTTTCACTCATCATCACTTCGTAGTGCCATTATCACCTGCTGATTTGTACCCCCATCTAACCTAGCCTAGCTGTTGATGGGGTAGGCGATCAAGAGTGAAGTTGTGGTTTGTGTCAGGCAAACAGAAGAAGTAAGAGGCTACTGATATCACTTGTATTCCTTGGCAGAAGTCCAAATGTATGAGAATTATAACAGCAGCTTGTTTTCCATATGTTTCTAATTGTATGGTTGTAGATGGCCTTCTCTATGAATATAGTATAGTACAGTTATATTTTAGTTTGAAAGGCATTGAATATTGATAATCAAAACCCTCAGTGTTTATATAATCTGGTTGAGAATTATACAGAAGTGGCAATTACTGAACATTAAAAATAACAATTTAAACTTCTGCCATCTTCCAGGTATAAAAAATATCTGACCAAGACACCTGAAATGAAATATTTTTACTTCCCATCATATCATTCTACGGTCTACCAGACAAATGCTGTTGGTGGAACATCAACTCTGGTGTCACACAGGGTAGTGTCTTGTCACCAATATTGTTCACAATAGTAATGGATGAAACGCTGAGGCGAGTGGAAGTAGGGCGGAGGGGAAAGAATCGAGGACATTGGTATACGCGGACAATATAATGATATGGGGAGATGATGGAGAAGAAATACAGGGAAAGATAGATGGAATAAAGTAACTGAAGAATATGTAATGAAGATAAGTAGAGAGGAAAGTGATGAACAGGGAAAAGGAGGCGAGATGCGAGAAAGTAACGTTGCGAGATGTAGAATTGGTGGAGAGTAAAGAAATTAGATATTTGGTTAGCGTATTAACCAATGATGCGAAGATATTCAGAGAGGCAAGTGTACGTGTCAATAAGCAAACGGCGTGTACGAACATGTCCGTAAGTCATTATGGAATGAAGATTTTCCCCAAAAAATGAATATGTATGCAATACATATTTTTTACCAATATTAACTTACGCAGCTGGTACCTGGACTTTCGTTGGAGAGAAAAGAGCATGATAGAAGCAGCAGAAATGAAATTTGTAAGAAGCATTGCAGGAGTATCAATATTGGAAAGAAAAAAAAGCAAATTGATCAGAGCAGAGGTTGGTGTGGAACGGTTATTGTTCAAGCTAGGTAGGGAGAGACTGAGTTGGTTCGGTCACATGAAAAAAATGGAGAGGAATATAATACCCAGAGCAGAGTATGATGAGCGGAGATGAAAGAAGAGTGGAGAGACCGAGAGAGAGATGGAAGATGGGTGTGAGAAGAGCTGTTGAAGAGAGAGGAGAGGTATGGATTGAAGTTAAGAGCTGTAAATGGTGTAAGAATAGAAAGAAGTGGTGAGAAGAGGACTTGGCACTGGCAAAATCAAGTCGGCATGTTGTGCCCTTGTGAAGTGTACTTACCTAACTTTTTTGTAGTAAAAGTAGTTGGAAATGAAAAGAAATTATCCAATTCATCATTTACCGACACCAATATTCACCAGTATTATTATAGTGCATCATTAAAAATAATATAAATGAGTGATTTCTGTTTGTCAAATTAGAATTTTTATATTTCTAACCATTCAATATATATTATATATAATTGACTTGTTGAGTGTTGAATTATCCGACACAGGTGGACCAGTGGCTAGCGCGCTGAACCGTTATTCAGTACATCGGGATTCAATTCCCACCATGGTCGACCATCCTGACTGAGGTTTTTTGTGGTTTTCCTCTGTCGTTCAGGTCGATACTAGAATGATCACAACCGACTTCTTCCCACTGTCGGAAACCATCAAAAAAAATAACCCATCAAATGTGTAATAGCTAACTAGCTAAATAAAGAGTTATTATTATTATCATGCATCATTCACCGACGCCAATAGATCGTAGTCATTAGTAGAGTGCGTCCTTGACCCCAATATAAATGAATTTTTAAAATCTTGTTTCAAAAATCTGATATTTCACTCATGTACCGGTACACTTTTTATCCTAAATTATTAAAATAGTTTTTTGAATTTTGATGTATCAAAAGTGGGTTACTGTGGTTGGAAGTTTGGTGAATATGCTGTATCCTCAACCCTCTGTTCTAGGGTTATGTTTGGTTGTGGCAGATGATTGATAGTGTTAGTAGGGCAGGGCATGAACCCTAGACTTACTACCTAGAAGACAATTTAATACAAAACCTCACCCTATGCATTGTAACCCTGACCATCACTAAAAAGACGGGTTTATTACGGCATATTTACAAATAGTTTGACAGAAGGTTGGGACAGGTTGGCGGCATTGCTACACGAGTATGGTTAGTTCACTGCCTTCTTGATTGGAACAGAATAATATTATGAATGAAGCACTGTGGGTTAGTTGGCGAACCTGTAAAATGATGAACATAAACAACAAAACACCTCATGGAAGTTGGATACTGAGAAGAAAATAATTATTTATTTATATAATAGGGACTAAGAAAGTGTGTTTCCAATACGTGATTAATCGCAATTGAAATAGAAGTGTCTCCTTTACCTGAAACGCCAGTGTGTATTTACAGGTAATGAAAAAGTTTCTAGGCCTAGGCCTAGGCCTAAAAAAATAATTTACCTAGGCCCTATTAATTAATATGACACTTTGGCACATGCAATTAGATTCTTTGCACATTTTCTTACACTGATACTTGCGCATGATGTTTTCATTGATCTTTCTATATGTAGAAGGTCCTATTCTGATGTGTTCATCTTCGTACACGTTTCCTCTAAATTGTGTCAGAACTGATCAAGTAGTTCCGTTAGCCGTTCGTCTGTCACCGAGTAAAGTAGGACTAGCGTAATTACATGATGGCTGTTAAATCAATGCTGTTGGTTTGCATCTATGGAAATAAAGTCTTTATTCATCATGTATAACAATGTCAGTAGGTACCTACAGTAATAAAGGCAAGGTTCAGTCAGCTGACCGTTCTTCCACCTAACCTAACCTATGAGAAATTGAAGAAATGAACATTGAATGATGTGGAATATGAATGCAAATTACGTAATGATATGACTCTCAAAATATAACAATGTCAACAGTTAATGATCTATCAGCAATACAATAAAGAGTGAGGTTATTTCACTGTTACACTGACCATCACCAATTGGTGTTTGATTTTCAATTTTTTTATATTTCCTGAAAGATCTTATTTATATCTTTCAGAAAAAGTCGCGGGAGGTTGCGAATTGTTTTTATAGTTTTCAAACTCTCTTCATCTACGATGATTTTTGCATGTTGTTTGGGAGGGGGGTGCCAGAGTGGGTGATTTTTATTGGTTAGGTTAGTAGGGGAGGGGGGGGGGTGTGCTGGATGTGCTATATGTTGGTTAGGTTAGTGGGGCGGGTTGTGAAAAAAACACACATATAGGTGTGCTCACTGTCCCAATAATTGTATCATGTAATACCATTTCTCGTCTCATTCTACAGTTGGTCGTACTTTCAATCCAAACAAAGAAGGAAGGATATTCGGGGAAGGAGAAGAAGAAGAGGAAGAGGCTGTGCGGCTAGAGAAGATGGAGAAGAGGGAGGAAGACGAGACGCGGTGATGGGAGAGAGAAGAAGAGAAACTCCAGAAAACATCTCGACCGGTGAGTAGGCTACCGTTGTTATTGTAGGCCTACGATTCAAACTCTTCAGTTTCGTTCTTGAATCTGTCAATTCTTGAGAATTTGCTCGCCAATAATTATTCAACATCTCGTGTCCGATCTTTCTTCGTCATACACAATTTTAACCAACGGAATCCCTTTTTTTATTTTTACTCTCCAGAAAATTGTTTTCTTACTATAGGTATTTTAGTTTTGAAAATTGAAAATTATATAATTATAGTACATCCATCTATGAATTGGGTCTGTGATTTATGAAAGGGAAAGAAAAGCAGCTTACCAAAGTCTGTAAACTTTGTAGAGATACTCATAGTGGGGAGCCCGTTGACAGAACACAGAGATGATTACCGATACAAACACACGAGATTGTGATGTGTTGACTATTGCCTCGGTCAGAGTCGAATAGATAGTCAGTATCTTGAGATATCAGAGTAGATATCTACTCGACTCTGACCAAGGCAATAGCCGAAACATCAAATCTTGCGCTTGTAGATAATCATCTCTGTGTTCTAACAACGGGCTCTCCGCTACATGAGTGTCTCTACTTACGTATAAACTGTGGCAAGCTGCGGTTCTTTCTTAACTTTCACCCAATTCATATATCTGGCCACAGATTATTAATTGATATCAAACATATTAATTGCATGATTAGGCTACGACAATAAATCAGTTTGTTGATTCAGAGCATGGTTCCGGTCCCTGCAGACTCATGAATGACACATACGATCAATCTAAACTATTTCAATACAGTAAACCCTCGTTAATCCAAGCTTAGTTAATATGACATTTGACATATTTCGAACTTGACGTCGATCCCTGGTTGAAGGTTTAGGCATTCCAATGTTAATTAATATGGGTGTTCTGAATTCCAGCTAGACCGTAATTTGAACTATTATCTCGACCGACCCTTCAATTTCTGTAACACGGTTTTCGGTTTGGATAATTCGGTTTAAAATTTAAATAGTTTGAGTGAATTCCTTTAGATGATAATTTTTCCCCAATTTCTGTCAATTTTATTTGATGTGTAAGGATGAGCCGAGGCATGTTGAGCTGTTCGCTGCTTTGTGTGCGTCGTCCGACTGCGTGCGGTCTGACCTTGATGAGCACGAGACCTGTTGAGCTCGGAACACTTGTTCGGCAGACTCAGGACGGCTGAGCGCCCATCTAATCGGACCTCAGTTCTGTTCCCATTGTCAGTTCTGTTTGTTATGTATATGTAGATTGATCGAATTAGAACACACATCAGGTCTCAGTTTCAAAATTGAGTTTAATTTAAAGGTTTCAGAGCAGAAATCAACTTAGTAGGCTATAGTTGTTGAAAACGGGCCTATATATAATGGGCCTACCATTTTAGAATCATTGTAATTACTCTACAAAAATGATGATTGGAGAAATGTCAATGAAATTGAGTTTCTGAAATGCCTTTCCGTCGTACTACAAAATTTTAGGCAAATCAGGAATAATGTACTTTTTAGTCAAAATTTTTTGTCGCTTGAAATTTGTGTTCGAATTTCTCCGTTCTATTGTTATGTATGTGTATAGTAGTCAAATTGGAACACAAATCTGGTCTCAGTTCCAAAATTGAATTAAATTTAAATATTTTAGAGCGAAAATCAACTTGGTACTATTTGCCATGGTAGGCCCCATATAGAATTTTAGAATCCTTGTAATTACTTTGAAAAGGAGAAAATTTGTAACATTTCAATGGAATTGAGTTTTCAAAATACCCTTCTGTCTTTCTACAGAATTTCAGACGAATCAAGAATAATGATTTTTGACCTTTTTTACGTTTTTCAAATTTGATTTCTGACATCAATTTTTGTTTTAAAATGTACAAAAAAATATTTTCTCACTGAGAATGAACTCTTCTTGTTGAATATCCAAACATAATGGAACAATTGTCGTTATTTAAAAAGACCGTTCTGAAAGTTGGCTGGAAATGTCCGTTTTTTGATAAATCAGCGACGTTTTTCTTGGCATTCGCCAGAGCAATCCTAACGGAACTTTCCAATGATTTAGAGATCCTGAAGTTGTGCTCATAGAAAAATACTAGAACATCATAAGTCTCACCAGTCAATAGAAATTAATTGCAAAAGGTCAAAAACTAGTGTATTAACCCCTGTGCATTTAGGCAATTTTTTTTGTGATTTAAAACTTTTCGTTGAATTTCCCAGTTCTGTTGTTATATATGTGTAATGTGATCAATTTGTAACACAAATCCGGTCTCCGTTTCAAAATTGAGTTTAATTTAAAGATTTTATAGCAAAAAATAACTCAGTGTATTTGCTATGGTAGGGGCCTATATAGAATTTGAGAATTCTGGTAATCACTTCAAAACGAAGAAAATTGAGGAAATGTCAATGGAATTTAGTTTTTAAATAGCCCTTCCGTCGTCCTACAAAATTTTGGTCAATTCGAAATCATGAATTTTTGCTTTTTCAACTTTTTCCAAATTTGATTTCTGACGTCAATTTTGGTTTTACAATTCCCAAAAATACATTTTCTCTCTTAAAATTGAATCTTCTTACTGAATATTCAAACATAATTGGACAATTGTCGTCATTTCTGAAGTCACTTCTGAAAATTGGCTGGAAATTGCAGTTTTTTGGTAATTCAGCCATCTTTTTCTTGGGAACGGCTGGAGCGAGCGTAGCCAAATTTGCTAATGATTTAAAAATCATGAAGTTATGCTCATAAAAAAATACTAGAACATCATAGGTCTCACCAGTTCGTAGAAATTGATTGCGAAAGGTCAAAAACGAGTGTATTAACCCCTGTGCATTTTGCCATTTTTTGGGGGGGATTTGAAACTTTTTGCTGAATTTCTCAGTTCTGTTGTTATGTATGTGTAATGTGATCAATTTGTATCACACATCCGGTCCCCGTTTCAAATTTGAGTTCAATTTGAAGATTTTAGAGTGAAAATCAACTTGGTATTATTTGCCATGGTAGGGCCCATATGCAATTTTAGAATCCTTGTAATTACTTTGAAAAAAAGGAAATTGGAGAAATTTCAATGGAATTGAGTTTTTGAAATGCCCCTCCGTCATACTACAAAATTTTAGACGAATCGAAACTTACGATTTTTTGCCTTTTTTAACGATTTTCAAATTTGATTTCTGACGTCAATTTTGGTTTTACAATTTCACAAAACATATTTTCTCCCTTAGAATTGAATCTTCTTGTTGAATATTCAAACTTAATTGGACAATTATCGTTATGTCAGAAGACTGTTCTGAAAGTTTGCTAAAAATTGGCTGAAAATGTCCTTTTTTTGATAAATCAGTGACGTTTTTCTTGGCAACCGCCAGAGCAATCGTAACGAAACTTTCTGATGATTCAAAGATCCTGAAGATATGATCATAAAAAAATACTAGAACATCATAGGTCTCACCAGTTCATGGAAATTAATTGCGAAAGGTCAAAAACTAGTGTATTATCCCCTGTGCATTTTGGCATTTTTTTTTTGTGATTTGAAACTTGTTGTTGAATTTCCCAGTTCTGTTGTTATGTATGTGTAATGTGATCAATTTGTAACACAAATCCGGTCTCCGTTCCAAAATTGAGTTTAATTTGAAGATTTTAGAGCGAAAATCAACTTGGTATTATTTGTCATGGTAGGGCCCATATACATTTTTAGAATCCTTGTAATTACTTTGAAAAAAAGAAAATTGGAGAAATTTCAATGGAATTGAGTTTTTGAAATGCCCCTCCGTCATACTACAAAATTTTAGATGAATCGAAACTTACGATTTTTTGCCTTTTTTAACGATTTTCAAATTTGATTTCTGACGTCAATTTTGGTTTTACAATTTCACAAAACATATTTTCTCCCTCAGAATTGAATCTTCTTGTTGAATATTCAAACTTAATTGGACAATTATCGTTATGTCAGAAGACTGTTCTGAAAGTTTGCTAAAAATTGGCTGAAAATGTCCTTTTTTTGATAAATCAGTGACGTTTTTCTTGGCACCCGCCAGAGCAATCGTAACGAAACTTTCTAATGATTTAAAGATCCTGAAGATATGATCATAAAAAAATACTAGAACATCATAGGTCTCACCAGTTCATGGAAATTAATTGCGAAAGGTCAAAAACTAGTGTATTATCCCCTGTGCATTTTGGCAATTTTTTTTGGGGATTTGAAACTTGTTGTTGAATTTCCCAGTTCTGTTGTTATGTATGTGTAATGTGATCAATTTGTAACACAAATCCGGTGTCCGTTTCCAAATTGAGTCAGATTTAAAGATTTCATAGCAAAAAATGACTTGGTGTATTTTCAAATGTCAAAATTCAATTTGTCTCAAATTTGGTGTGAACATGGAGTAGCTCTTTTCAAAGAATAATCCAGTGAAAGTTTTATAATTAATTGGAATTTAAGCCAGTTATTAACCTTAATATAATGTTTTTGTTGTTTCCAGGCTGCAGCTTACCTTGAAGACTCACTCCTTGGACCATCGTGGCAACTACGAGTTAGCGCGTAAGTGCACCGTTATGTGGGTAAACTGACCTCGTGCAGCCCGCACTCAGGTATGATTCAGCCTATTGTAAAATGATCCCCGAGCCGGGTAGGCCAGCCTAGAGTGGTTTGATCAGCGCCCGTTGGCTATAACCAAGCTGATTAAAGCTCCACGACAGGAACTCATCTCCTCGAGCTTAAGCAATTGATGCCACACCCGAGCATGTGAATAAACGGCTCGTGGGGGTGAGGGGATGATCTGGATCGTTCTTGGGTGAGACCTTCTATTCTTGCGTGTGATATAGACTCGCAAGAGCCTGTCTTGCAAACAAGGGTACATTGTCATACATCCAATCACGATCTAAGATTTGCTGGAGGGGGTTCGGTGGAGACCTTGTATTCGAACGTGCGAGAGAGACTTGCGTAGCTTTCTCGGAAGGTACATGAGCCGCTCTTGCACGCAAGGGTTCAAGGTCAAGCCTCCCAACCTTTTCTACATCCCCTCACCCCCTACCCTGCGGGCTGCACGGGGACTACAAGGAATCACAGGATAATCACAAGTTAGAACACATAATGTCATTGTTACTTATCATCAATTTATTATCACATTTTCTGTACAAGTTATATCAATAAATTATGCAATCATAATACATTTGTTAGTACATCATTTTCTTGACTTGATGCATGCCGAAGTAAAGTAACCATGACTTGATCAGCTGCTTGACTGGCTGATGTCACAACGTGATAGCTGAACTCCATCATGATCCTGGAGGCAGAATCTGCGTGGCGTGTCTTATTCAGCTGCTTGCTTGCCCAGCTGAAGTCACAGCATAAATGGCCGAGCTGAACTCCCACATGATCCTGAAGTCGGCAATTGCATGACGTGTTTTGTACGGCAGGCTGGTATTGCAGGAACCCTCGTGCAGCAAACAGCTGAGACAACCTGCAACAACAGGAAACAAAGTTTGTATTAAAATCTTCCCATTTTCTGATGTCATTTAGTTGGTTAGATTGGTTAGAAAGAAATCATAATTATATAGTACATCATTGTACCAACAAGAGGAAATAGACATGACATGTTGCCATGGTAGCTACTTCTTTTAGTTTACGTGAGAAAATCCAGGTTCGATTCCCATGGCACTGAGAATGCAATATCTTTGAGTGAAATACCAAAATGAATAATTCTGCTTGTAGCAGTGATTAGTAAAACTCATCAGATATCGTCAATAGATAGAGCTGGTCAACAAAAATGTGAATTTCATTCATATTGGGTTCAACGACCCACTGTAATCATGACTAAAATCTATTAGCGTCAGTGAGTGATGAATGAGATGATGGCAAGATGAGACGAAAATTCATTTGTACAAGTGTTTTTGGAAAGTGGGCAGTAGGTCAAAGACTGAGGAACCATCCCAGTATTGACCTGAACAACAGCAAAACCATGGTGCACATCTGTCAGGATGGTCGACCATGGCGGGAATCGAACCCCGTTCTCCTGAATGATGGTTCCGAGTGCTAGGTACTGATCCACACGTCTTGGTCAGGATGATCGACCGTGGCGGGAATCGAACCCCGGTCTCCTGAAATGGTTCAGTGTGCTAGCCACTTATCCACCCGGTCTTCTGTACCCTTGACTAATAAACCACTTAGAATAACATGCTAGGGCTAGCTAGCTCCAAGAGGCTAGGACTTTGATTGGATAATGTTTACTTGAAAAGCTATCAACAATGACAGTACAATATGAAACAAAATTCACGGTCTCTTGGACTGCAATAATTCATCTTATTTCGTAGCCCACCTCATGAGCAGGGCCAGGATTACCGTATGTGCCAACAACAATGAGAATACACACGTTGCCATGACAGGTAACTCTCGTAGTGGATATTAACCAATCATAGCACTAGTCTATTGCAGCCAGCTAGCCCTAGCACCTTATCTAAGGTGGTTTATTGGGGAAGGGTCCTGGATGACAGTTCAGCGGTAGACTGCGCTGCTTTCTGTGTTTCTCAAATATTTTATAATTTGTCTGTTCTTGTGAATGAGAATCCAATTTCAACAGCCACAGGAACCATTTTACACCCAGACTGACCACCCACGGCCGTATCAAGGCCTAGACACACAAAACCCGGGCCTAGGGTGGCAAATTCTAATGGAGGGGAGGGGATTATGAGGGTGTCAGCCCCTCAGAAACCAAATAATACGTGTATATACAAAATAAGGTGTATTTTAATATAATTTACATTCACGTTTTTTTCAAATTTTGAATTTGAAAAATGAAATCCCTTCAAAAAAAATCTCACTGAGTGTAACACATGAATGATTACCATTATTACAAATTTGGGAAAAGAATATAATTTTTAAATAATGCCTCGAACAAAATGAGTAGGGCCTAAAGCAATATTCTGACCGAAATGATATTTGAACTTTACCTAGATTACCTAGAACTTGGAGCTCCGGACGCTAATCCCTCATCTAAATCATAAAAGAGCTGTTTGCAAACTGTTTATTGGTTGCTTGTTATTGTCGGTAATATTTAATAAATTTCAATATCATTATTTAAGTATACACATTAGTAACGGTCAAAAGTTTATAAAATTATCCTTCTCATTTCTTAGGTTGGATACACTCATTGATACGGTAATAGCCCAAACCAATAATCATAAATGTGCTTCTGAATGAAAGCGTAGTGCTCGTTATATTTCTGAGCTATTGTGCTATTCTAAATCAATTACTATAGGCCCTACTTGATGATGGGGCGGGGGACGTCAGGCCTAGGGGCGCAAGATGTCTTGATATGGCCCTGCCCACGCACAGCGTTGAAGTCGATCTAGGTCTTACCTGAGACAATGTTCCGCTGACAGCCAGATCCAAGGTCACAGTCAACGAAGGTCGAAGAGAGCGAGACGGGAGACAGGCGGGGCATAATGCACGATCCACCGGACATCTGACGACAAATACAACATCAATGAGACAAATATTAATAACAAACTCATCTGGAGTTTGAAATAAACGAGTGAAAATTGTATTACAAGTTTAATGGGGGCGTAATATTTAGAACCAATCGTTCCAGGATCCATCTTTTTCCTGCTTGTAACATACATTTTTTCTCACCTCACTCCTATATTATCAGTGAGGAATTCTCGAGGATGGATCATTTTCCTGCATGGATAATGATTCATTCCATAACAAATCAACTGATGAATTATTGGTGACCATCTCTGATTTTGATGAAATTCCGCACACTTACTGACATCATCGCTAAGAATAAATACATGTTTTTTCACATTTTTCCAAACATTAGTTTCCGAGATATGGGGTCGTCAAAATTTGACCTCCCGATGCCCCGGTCACGCACCGCCACAGATTGACCTGTCTGACTTCCCTCACAGTGAGTGTCATGGTCCAATTTCATCCCTCTTCCCTTCAGTTCAATCAAGTCCTATTCATATGTAGAATTCATTTCAAGGCGTTTTTTTTCAATCACCCAGTTTTTTTCATGATGCTTCACGACCCCACCAACAGCTGGGTTATTGTTATTCGGGGGTACGAATGAGCGGATGATAATGAAGCTGTGAAGTTATGATAGGTGAAAGGACGTTCACAAAAACCCATGCCTTATGCGGGACTCGAACCCACGCTCAACGGTGACGTCAATTTCTACCGCTAGCGATAGTTGACTAATCACCCAGTTGTTGAGTTGTTTTGTCAGCCGCCGAGAGAGGGAACGCGAGTGACGGGGGTAGCTATAAGTGAAGGTCGTATAATAATATTGTATGAAGGTCGGAGTATAATAAGTGAAGGTCACGAGAGAGGTAGTTCTAGCGATCAGGAGTGGTTGCGGTAAATACAAAGCGCGGCGGTTGAAGGAAGATCGTTTGAAGAATACAAAGGTTTTGAAAGTGAAAATAACATGTGCGACAATGAGGGTGCGGGCCTACACAACATTAACTGGTGTCTTGAGAATAATTATTATTAATTTTGTAAACACTCGTGAACGACTGGGTGATATATTGTAAATTGGTAGAGAAGTGAGTTGGTAACTTTGGAGACAAAGAGAGATAATCTGTTTTAAAATCTTGCATTATATATCAAATACAATTACATCATAATCCATCAACTGTTTACTGTATATTTTTCCGATTTATAATTTTAGGGTTATTAGTTCCCCTATTCCAAAACGTATTGGCGCCCATACCCTACCTTTTTTTTATATTGGGTTCAACGACGCACTGTTATGATAGCGCAGATCTAATGGTGTCGGATGGATGATTAATGAGATGATGACATGAGGGTTCTTGGATCATGGGAAGGAAGCGGTCATGGCCGACTTATTGTGGGTACCATCCCGGCATTTACAGAGGGAAACCATGAAAAACCCCTGTAAAGATGGTCGGCGGCAGGGATTGAACGGGGTTCGAAATTCACATCGCCTCCCGGATCACATGAAGCGAGCGCGTTAACCACTGCGCTACACGTGCCGGTCCCTCCCTTTAATTTCATGCCTATTATTGTCTTTACTAAATCCCACACCGCTCCCCTGGCACACAGCAGCGGACGTCTCAAGCCGTCACTGGAAATGATCTACATGTGACCAGTTACATTTGAACCATGTAACACAACACCAAAAGCAGCGAGTACATCTTAATGAGGTCAAAGGTCAATTACTCATCTTCAGAATGTTTCAATATTGGGTGTAGTTCATCTATTTAGATGTAACTAAAAGAACAGAGAGTTTTTTTCATAGATATATTGGGTTTAACGATGCACTGTTATGATAGCGCAGATCTAAGGGCCTCGGATGGATGATTAATGAGATGATGGTTTTTGGGTAATGGGGAGGATAGTGGGAAGGAAGCGGTCATGGCCGACTTGGTGTAGGAACCATCCCGGCATTAGCCTAGACAGAAAGTTCCGTATTGGGTGGATGAGCAGTTTTCAAGATATCAATGTTTTAGTTCAGACACTACGATGTAAGTTACCACGCAGACCGTAACGTAATTAGTGCATAACGGTAATTGCCATAACTTGAAAACTATTTGCTATATCAAGATAAACTGAACATATAATTATATGCTAGTTATGAGTTACTTTGTTTGCTGCATAGTATTTTCGTATGCTGGTTTGAGTTAGGTAGGCCCAAGATATGTGTCAAATGGACTAATGCCTAGATACTATAATTTTTACCGTACCGTACATCCATTCACAACAGTTTAATGAGAGTTTTAGCGTTTTACCGATCCTAGAACCATCTCTGTTCACAATTAATGACAGTAATCCATAACTGTTTGAAACTTTCAACAGTGAATAGGCGTAATTGAATTTGGCCGTCCTCTAAGCCACCTTGCCGCAACTATTCTGATTATTCAAAGCATCTGACTCCTTATTCTTAGCACCAAGTCTTTATCTCGACGAAATGGAATCAAGTTGAACTGAAGGACGAGCTTGAGACCGAAACCAAAACTACGACAGCTGTGAATCGTAGCATCCGAAGCAAGACCAGGACGAAGACTAAAACAGTCTTCGACTACGTTTATCAGACAGTTAGAAGACGGTCTTGTCGAATCAATTCAGCCTGAAACGGCATAGCAGCAATGATACCGGCCTAAGGCCAAAACTACGGTATAGAAATCGTTGCTAGGGCCTCACTCAACATTGCTTTCTCTTGCGCCGAATAAAAAATTGACTGAATTCCAACGGGTTTTTTTAGTGGTCCGAATTTTTAAAAATCGAAATCATCTTTTTTGGTCTTTTCGATTTTGAATTAACGAGGGTTTACTGCACATTTCAATTGGAGGATACACGGGAATAACGATACAAGTCACACGTTGTCAGTTCCGAGATGAATATAATTCCAAGTTCAAAACCACGTTTATTTCTATAGAGATCGATATTTCAACTCGATTTTTCGTGGACTCGTACAATTGTTATTCAAAATCTTGATACATATCCAGAAAGCTTGCAAAAAAGAATGTTCCAACTCATATTTTTTTTGTTTGATTGTTTGAACTGAGCACCACAAGGGCGATCTTACCACTACAGTTATAGATTATATACACCTTACAACCTGCATTTTATAGACTATCTATATTCTATGTCTATACTGTATATTATATTGTATCTATAGGCTTATTGTAATTTTCCAAACTTTCCCCCAAATAACTGAATCGATTTGATATCGGGGACCCTGAAGAGCATATACTGGAATAAAGATACTTGGTCGCGTGACATGGGCTTCGGGGTACTTTTCAATGACATGTGGTTAGGGTTCAGGTGAGGTTGGACACCTTCAAGTTAAGGGAAAAAAAGACCATTCACAATTCAACGTGACATGAAACTTATTCCTTCAACTCAAGGCTCTAAACTTACTAAAATACTAGCCAATTCACGACACTCTTCTTACGTCTAATTTCAACTAGTTAAACAGCTCTACCCATCAGCTGTCACTTCGAATGCAACATAACCTGAAAGTTGTAAAGTATAATGAGAGCTTCTAATTATTTCTACATGGTTTGTGACATATATTACAGAAATTATAGAATCACTACAGTTTTGACAATGTCGTAATTCATTCACTCATCATCAAGTATTATTCCCTATGTTGTTATTAGTTGTCAAGACAACAGGCTATACAGATTTCGACAAAGTGGCCATCAACCGTATGTTTGAACTAGGCACACATTGGTCGATTCCTACATTTTCCTTGACCTCAAGATATCAAATTTGGAGTTTGCAAACTTCCATGTTACTGCTACTGTTGAGTATCAAGATATATATATATATATATATATATATATATATATATATATATATATATATATATTGGGTTTAACGACGCACTGTTATGATAACTGAGATCTAATGGCGTCGGATGGATTATTAATGACATGATGGGATGATGGTTCTTGGGGAATGAGAAGGATACGGTAGTGATGGAAGCGGTCTTGGCCGACTTATTGTAGGAACCATCCCGGCATTAGCCCAGACTACAGAGGGAAACCATGAAAAACTCCTGTAAAGATGGTTGGTGGCGGGGATCGAACTGGGTTCGGAATTCCCCTCGCCTCCCAGATCACATGAAGCGAGCGCGTTGACCACTGCGCTGCATGTACGACAGTAACGAATTGCAACAGTAACGAGAAATACAGTATCAATATTTGTACATAGTATTCTGAATAACGATTGATTTTTCGGTCTTTTTGAGTGATTTGTTACAAAATATTGCAATATATCAATGGTCATACCTGGAATAAATTATTTAGTATCACTGTGCATCGATCCGTCTACATATTTTCAATATGGGAATTTACACTGTCAATCTTCAGAGGGCATTTACTCCAATATTTACTCCAATACATGTTTTTCAAGAAAACGAGAATGTTTTTTTTGTGCTACGTCTACAAATATCGTTCAATTGTCTTGATGTTTTTTTTGTAAACTGTTCACAGTTACTTCATGAAGGGTTGGATGTATCATTTTTTGAAATCTTATCTTACAATGGAGGTAAAAAATACCTCCTGGATCAATTTAATTCAAAAAATGCTATTTGAAAAAATACATCGTAAACAAAATAATATCTTGAAATATAACTGGAATATCGAAAAAACAATGTGACCAACCCTTAAACAATAGGCCTACTTCAGCAACATTTTTGTGAAAAAATCCCCCAAAAAAATTATTGTATGAGTAAAACGAAAAACAAATTTCATTGTTGAAAAATGTGTAAATGCCAAATATTTATATGACCATTCTCGATTTTTCTCCAGTTTTGTCGTCATACTTGTCTATGCGCCAATTTTGAATAATTGTATAAAATAAATATTATTTATGATAGGATTTTCACCCGAGTCCCCCTTAATGGCACGCAAGTACAGCTTGATTTTATTTTCTGATTTATATTGGGTTTAAAGACGCACTGTAACGATAGCGAAGATCTATTGGCGTCGGATGGATGATTAATGACATGATGTCATGAAGGTTTCTTGGGTAATGGGAAGGAAGCGGTTGTGACCTATATTGTGGGAACCATTCCAGCATTAGCCCAGACTGCATAGGGAAACCACAAAAAATCAGATGGATTTCCGACAAAATGGACGGCAGCGGGAATCGAACCGGGTTCCAAAATCCCCTCGCCTCCCGGATCACATGAAGCGAGCGCGTTAACCACTGCTCTGCATGTGTCAGGTGTTTTTGATTTCATGGTAGTGAGAAATGAATATACGGTGAATAAATTTTCCGTCATATTTTAAAGGTTTCAGGCCTACTACTTCTCTCCCAGACATAATCATTGTAGTTCTTTATATTGTCGTAATATGTTGTAACTACCGTCACCACATTGCAAATAGCTGATCACGTACCCTACTTGATAAATCTTTTGTCATAAAGAAGCATGATTTTCCCAATTTCCAGCATTTTTATTAGACGCGTAGTCATGAACATAGGCACGTTGAACTGTTAGCTGCATTGTCTTGTCAGACCTTTACGAGTGGGCGGGCCATATGACGATCGCATGTCATCGGCACTAGCCGAGTACACACGATCGTGAGGCCCCTCTTAACGATTTCTCACACGCAGTTGGCATAGCATTCTCATCCGCGTAATACAAAATTGACTAAATTCTAACTCGGAACAGTTATGCTTTACGTGGAAAAGTAGAGAAACCCTCCTTTCAACTGTTGATCTAAATGTTTATATTCGGGACAATACGGTAATCAATGTGGTTCTTTATACTGCCGTAATATGTTGTAACTACCGTTATCACACTAGGCCTATAATGACAGCTGATCACGTACCGGTCGGTATAGGTAAACCGAGCTCTAACGAAGAAACTACTAGGCCTACTACCAAGAGTCTTGTTCTCAAAATTTACAAAATGTAAAATCGAATGGAATTGTGTCCATTTCTTGCAAAATGGCTGCTAGCCATTACCCAATTGACTTTTCTCATCAAGTTACATTCCACTTAGGCCCGGTTTTACGAATCTTAGTTAAGTACTAATCCACTAACTATTTGTTAATGGTACGAAAATATCATATGTAACCAATGGTGATAACAAGTTAATCCACTAACTATCGATTCGTAATACCGGCCCTTATCAATTGAAAATCTCACCATTAGGCCTACTGTGGTTTGTGAAATGTCGAATAAGTTACAAAAATACTCATCAATTCTATCAGGTTGCATCAAGTGAAGAAAACAATGTATACTTGCATACTTATTGTCATTTTCACCGACTGCCATTAGCTAGCCTCGTGAATAGTCTCGAGCGACACAGATATTTTCATTTCAAGAACAGCTAAAAAGGCTTAAAGTGGAATGAATAGATAATTTCACTCATTCCGCGTCACACTTCCCAAACTTTGAGAATAAGGCTCGAGAATGGCTCAGAGATTTTCACCTTCATAACTCTACATCCTTTCCTACCGTTACATATCACCCCAAACTTCAGAGTTATGACAAATAAGGCTAACATATTTGAAAGTCTTCCAAGGAAAAGAGGAAAATTCTACAAAAACGATTGAATTAAAAATATTTGTTGAAACATTTTTCACAAGAATTGAATGAAATTCAAGTTGAAGTACAGCCTATAGCCAATTCTTACCAGTAAATGATGCTTGTTTTTCGGAAGTGGAGATAGTCGGCGTCAGTTGTCCTCGTACTAGCGAGCCGATCAGACGCCAGCGTCGGTTGTCCTCGTATGAGCGAGCCCTGTGCGTTGTTCCGAGTCCCTTGTGACGTTTAGCTCTTGGTGCCAACTGTAACAAGAGAAAAACAACAATTAATTGTAGGCCTGACACAGATTACATCTCGTGAAGGAAATCTAGAACACCAGCATTCACATTTCCTGTCGCTGGACTTGAATAACCCAGACTTGAATGCATTGCTATACAATTGATGAGTTTGCAAAATCATTTAGAAGTAAGCCAAGATAAAGGAAGGCCATGCTTTTTTCAATAAAACCGTTTCTTCAGTCAGGTTCGTAGGCTTACAATAGTGTGGAGAACATTACTGTCTCGGCACGTTGCATATTAACACGATTTGCTTGATACAGTGAACCCTCGTTAATCCGAAATCAAAGGTACCAAAAAAAATGACTGTGATTTATTCAAAGTCGGATTAACCAAAAAGTAATTTTTTCCGCAGAATATAGTCAGTTTCATATTGCGCGCTAGAGGAATCTATGTCACCGGCTGAAACTGCGTAATAGATCAGTTGCTAAGGGCCTCACCGATCGTGTGTACTCGGCTATCTCCGTGACGCGCGGTCCTCATATGGCCCGTTTCTATTGGCGCTCGCCCGTCGAGTATTCCGAGCTCAAACTTCGTCAAAGTCGACTGCATTCAGACGGATTCGGCTGGACGACACACACAAAGCATGGAACAGCTGAGAGTGCTTCGAATCATTGTTATGCATCAAATAAAACCGATGAAAATTGAGAAAATAACGATAGATTCGAGGAATTTACTAACCATTTCGGATCAGCCAATCCGAAATCAGGTTGAAGCAATTGAAGGGACAAAATATTAGTTCGAATTACGGTTTAGCTGAAATTCGGATTAACCATATTAATCAACATTGAAATGGCTATACCTTCAGCCGGGGACCAATTTCAAGTTCGAAATGCGTCAAGTTTTGGATCAACCGAGCTTGGATTAACGAGGGTTTACTGCATTGCCTAATCAAGTCTAGATACCTGTACCACAATAAGCTATGTTATGATCTGGTCTAATAAGAATGCTTGATCTGTCTCCAGCAGCCACATTAGGCTTGCTAACTAGGCCACCCACACAACAACCACGTTACATGCGATAGGCCTATAATGTGACGAGTGACTGCGCGAACCCATGACCCCGAAGTAGAACTAGGATTTGAGTTCTTGAATAGGTAAAATACTGCAAGTTATCCAGGTAGACTAGGACTATTATAATCTATTGTGACATTGCCGGAAACCGCAATTCTCTCCGATATGGAAATCATTTATTCACTCATTTATTGTACTGGTACATCAAAATACAATGAGTTTTTATAACTCTTTAATAGTATTGATTCTTATAATATACAACTTATATTCTTATATACTAGGCAAACGCGGAATGTGCGTTGTAAGATGAGCGAAACTCTACACACCTTGATCATATATAATGAACTTTATCCGATGCCAATGGATCTAGGAAGCCGTGAATTCAACAATGCAATATTTTTCCACTAATATTTCTATCTTTTCTATAAATGAAAAACATTTGTTGAATTATTTTCTTCTAAAAGGCTGGTCCGAATTACACGTCAATTTTTATTAATGTGTATTATTTCTGTGTTTACATTTGAGGAAAATTTGAATTATATTGGAAAGATTTTATTTTTCAATTTTTTCCGCCCAGCCTAATCTCATGAGGTTTTTAGAAATTTTAAATTGATGTTTCTCAAAAATGGTTAAACCTATTTGAACCTAAAACTACACAGTTCTAAGTTAGATGAGTTTGCAAATAATAAAAACGTTTCATGTTAATCGGTCATACCCTGCGACCTGTGCAGAGCGCACAAACAAACAAACAAACAAACAAACAAACAAAAACACACAGACAAAGCTCCGTAATAGTGGGATGGAAACTCTTCGCTAACGCTCATCGAATAACACATCATATTTTAATTATTACTTCGACCATTAGGTCATCATCATTCGATGACAAATCGATGAAAAGCTGATGAGGTTAGCTGTCATCCAATAATCGGGGAGAAAATATGACTTACGTAATAATGAGAAAGATATAAACTTTGTTCAACGCTTCGAGAGGTTGACTTTTTTTAAATATTGGGTTCAACGATGCACTGTAATGATAGCGAAGATCTATTGGCGTCGGATGGATGATTGATGAGTTGAAGCTTTTTTTTTTAATGTTGCTTAACGACCCCACCAACAGCTAGGTCATACGGGGGTACGAATGAGCGGACATAATGAAACGATGAAATGATGATAGGTGAAAGGACGTTTACAAAAACCCATGCCTTATGCGGGACTCGAACCCACACCCAACGGTGACTTCAGTTACTACCGCTAGCGACAATTGACTTAGCCACCGGGGCGGCTGACTCTTTTGTTTTATATATTGGGTTCAACGACGCACTGAAATAATAGCAAAGATCTATTGGCGTCGGATGGATGATTAATGAGATGATGGTTTCTTGGGTAATTTCATTTTTATATATATTGGGTTCAACGACGCACTGAAATAATAGCAAAGATCTATTGGCGTCGCGTGGATGATTAATGAGATGATGGTTTCTTGGGTAATTTTATTTTTATATATATTGGGTTCAACAATGCACTGTAATAATAGCGAAGATCTATTGGCGTCGGAGGGATGATCAACTAGGAAAACGCCATACATGCGATGTAAGACGAGCGGATAGTAATGGTATTGGTAAAAATGGGTAAAAACTGCTTCGAGTGGTACCAATTTAGTACGTTTTATGTTTTTTCTTCAAAATGGCTGACCCGATCAAGCTGAAAATTTTTAGAAATGTGTACCAAAATGTAATTCAACTTGACGCGAAATTTCATTTTTTTGGGAAAATAAATATATTTTTTTTCCGCCATGTTATTCTACTGGGAATTATTGAAATTTCTCAAATTCATAAAAAAAAAGTTACTCCCTGATAATGCCACAAAACTATACAGATCTAAGTTAGATGAGAAACCATATTGAAAAAAAATTGAGGTTGATAGATGTAGCCGTTTGACCTGTGGAGAACCAACAAAAAAACAGAAAAAAAAACAAAAAAAAAACATTAAAACGAACACCAATTTTTTTCAGTACGTCAAATTAAATCCTCGCTAAAGCTCGTCTAATGAGATGATGGTCTCTTATTTTATTTTCTTTATATTGGGTTTAACGACGCGCTGTAATGATAGCGAAAATACATTGGCGTCGGATGGATGATTAATGAGATGCTGGGCTGATGACATGAAGGTTTCTCGGGTATTTCTTTATGTAAATTGAGTTAACGACACACTGTAATGATAGCAAAGATCTATTGGCGTCGGATGGATGATTGATGGGATGATGGTCTCTTGGATAATTTTATTTTTTTCATATTGGGTTTAACGACGCACTAGCTGTAACACATAGCGAAGATCTATTGGCGTCAGATGGATGATTATAGAGGAGATGGGATGGTGAGATGAAGGTTTCATGGGTAATTTCTTTACATATATATATTGGGCTAACGAGCACTGTAATGATAGCAAAGATCTATGTTTTACAAATTTTTGTAATGGAACAAAAATGAACATCCAGATTTTTGCAAATTATTAATTTTCATAATTTTCCCATTAATCAACGACTATACATAATTCCGAAGTGATACAAAAGTTTGACGTAACAATAGAATGAGAATCCAAAAACAGAAGCTAGAACCTGCGAAGTATAGAGTTTTTTCCAAAGTTGGATTCATTTTATGTCTCGCGGCAGAGAGCAACAAGTGCAAGCGGCAGGAATTTCATCCATTCTGATTGGCCAGAAAAAAACGTCGGTTGCAAGCCAAGACCACTATTTTATACTACTATTTTATACTACTATTTTATACTACTATTTTATACCTGACGATACCCATACTTTGTACTATGTACTGGTCCACGGGACGATAATAAAATACAAATACAAATACAAGAAAACGCGCCACTAATCTAGGAGGTATCCATCTTTAGCCGCAGAAAAACGTAAATGAGAAGCGCAAGCTCTTGTGCAGGAGGCATTTAATATTTATACGGATAAAATATAATAATTAGAAACAGGAAATTGAAAAGTGTAATTGCATTTATTCATTTAATATGGTGGCGACAATTTACAGTGCGGTATCTAGTCTATTTTATTTCTATTTCTTTTATTGCAACATCTTACTAGGCCTACCTACGTTTGTGTTGGCCTATAACTAGGAAAACGCAGAATGTGCGTTGTGAGATGAGCGTAGAAATATGGAAATCTGGGATTGAAAAATATTTTGTCAACTCAATCTTCATCTACAGATTACTTCAAATGTTTGAAAACCTTACCTGCAACTTGTTGGTATTCATAGTGCAACCTGTCGCATATACACTTAGCAAAACCTGTTGATCCTGATATTTGTTGAAATGTATACTTTTATTGCGTTTTCTCCGTTATATCAATAGATTGTTGTACAAATTATTGAAAATGTGTGTGATAGTGGTTTTCATATTAGGCCTATGTGTTGATTTGAAAGCTTTTAAACAATTTATTTTCCCCTAGGTTATTCTTATGAGGATTTTCCAAACTTTCCATTTTTGTATCGGTAAAAACTGTTCAACCAATTTTTCTGAAAAACAATCCGAACCTATTATGGTGCGACACCAATATTCCAAAAATGTTTGGAGTTGATTGGTCCTTTTAGCCTGACCTGTATGCCGCATGCAAAATTACAAAAAAAAAATAAAGAATAAATAATAAATAAAACATAGGCTACAAATGAAGCCCATTTTGTTTTGGTACCGGTATGTGAAATGGAAATCTTCGCTACGCTCTTCTAATAATCCTACTAGTGGTAGGCCTAGACCTAAATCAAATGATGAAAGTTTGAATTGAAACCGAGAATAAAGTCTTCATTCTTCAAGTGACCTCACACATTGTAGTAATTGTAAATTATAATAATAGCTACCGGTAGCTCATTATCGAAGAATAAACGTCACGTTTATAAATAAAAGTGGATACGCCTTCACTTCGCTACCATCTCTCTCGCATTCCCTCGCTAGACGGCTGAGTGACTAACTCGTTCGACTACGCGCTCACAAATGAGAAAATTCTCTTTCACTAACTTGAAATTGATATAAATATTCTGCGGCCTATCTCAATTGAAGAAACGGTGAGGAAAATGGACCACGACACAGTGTCTTTCCATAGACAGCAAGCATACTGATCCCCCCTGTTTGAAGACCGTGGACTTACTAAGCATAGACCTACCATTTAATTGCCGACACGAGAACAATATTCTGTTGCTCGCTGAACCGCAGATGTTAGATTGTAGGCCTAGTCGCTTGCCAGGTCGTAAGCTTGACGCTGCTTCACCGAAGTCGTAGTCTCATTCGGGCCAAGTAGGCCGCAAGCTTCTGTAGAGCCGCCAACTGCCTAGGCTGTAAAACGTACACAGATGTAGAGGAAAGCCATATAGGCCTAAGCATTGTCCTATGTACATGTTATCCTATGCGCAAGTTACTAATTATCATAGGCCTAGCACTTGGTAGGCCTAGTCCTAGTCCATCTATGTAGGCCAATATTTTCAGCTTCTGACAACAATAGGCCCTTATTTCATTTAGAAATTCAGTTTGAATTGATACATTTATATTGAATGGAGAAATAACCTAGGCGCAAGGGCCTACTGGAAAATAACTAGATGACTAGGCCTATAGGCCTCATTTATCAGAGGTGTATTACACAGGTATAAGCCTATAGGCATAGGCCCAGTAATATTTTTGACTAGCTTAGTATGACCTAGGCCATCGATTTTATAATTGTACCAGTTAATTACCCTACCATTTGTGAAATCAATTCACACATAAGGCCTAAATGTCAAGGGTCCTAAATGAAGCACATGTGTGAACAGTGGAAATCAAATTTATTGAGATAGTTTGTTCTCTGACAGAAATGTATATAACATATATAACTATCATTCACTTGTTACATGCCCTGGTTAATCAAATAATACTGCAATAACTCACCATTTAGGCATAATAGGCATTTTAGTGAAAACCTTTCACGCCTTTGTTCTCTGTAAGACGACATTTTTCCGACAGTTGAGCTCTCTGAAGAACCGCACATCCAGACGAGCGGGTCGGAGACTATTCGGCCATCAGCTTTTGTGTGTAATAAATCACTTCTGTTTGAGAAGAGTCAAGTTTTTTGCTTATGAGGAAACAAAAACATTAAATAACCTTTTATACACTAATAAAATCAATTAAAATTAAAACCACAGATCCAGTAGTACAAAAAGATCAGACACAGCCACTTGAAAACGTGGATGTATAAATGAATATTTCTCCTACTGAATGATCGCAATAATCGAGATAAAAAGTGGACATTATGAAACTCGATTTTTCACTGACCAATCCATAAAATTTTCAGTTCCAGTTCAAAAGGTCAATTATATCTGTACCAAATATAGTAATGCACTATATTAAGTGAATAGTAAACTAGCTTGTGGTAGGCCTAATTTAAACTGGCACCAAACTATTTAATTATTAACAGAAATATAGACATACCTAAAAATCAATAATATAGACCCAATCTTGTTTGGTAGTATTTATATAAGTTATTGCTATTAATTATATAAATAATTGTCTTTGTAAACATACGATGAACAAATAATATCATTCAGTGACTATAATGAGAGGTTTTCACTATTATAAGACATGATTAAATATTTGAATAAATTCAAGACCTTGATATAAAAACATGACATGTACCCTCTTAGGCTCTTGGTGAAGTAATGCTTATTAAATTCCCACCCTAGTTGGTTCAGTCAGCTGAGGCACGCTTCAGACACTGAAGTCACCACTTGGCGTGGGTTCCAATCCCGCATAAGGCATGGGTTTTTGTAATCCTCCTTTCATCCACCTATCATCACTTCATCGTTGCATTATCACCTGCTGATTCGTACCCCCATGTTACCTAGCTGTTGGTGGGGTCGTTAAGCAGCATTAAGAAGAAAAAAAATTGCCCGCCCTCGTTAGCTCAGTCAGCTGAGGCACGCTTCAGACACTGAAGTGAGCGTGGGTTCGAATCTCACATAAGGCATTTGTTTTTGTAAATATACGTCCTTACCGTTACTTCATAGTTTCATAATCACCTGCTCATTCGTACCCCCGTATAACCTAGCTGTTGGTGGGGTAGTTGAGCAAACAATAATCATCTTCATCATTGAATTTGAAATGCTTGTAGATGATTTTTATTTATATTGGGTTTAACGACGCACTCTAATGATGACTACGATCTATTGGCGTCGGTGAATGATATATAAGATGATGGGATGATGAGATGAAAGATTATTTCATTGGGTGTTTCTGGATGGTGGGAAGGAGTCAGTTGTGGCCTGTTGTTAAGGAACCATCCCAGTATTGACCTGAACTACAGAGGAAAACCACGAAAAACCCTTGTCAGAATGGTCGACCATGGCGGGAATCGAACCCCGGCCTCCTGAATAACGGTTCTGTGTATTAACCACTCGTCTCAGTTTTAAATTGTATATGCTGACTGAACATAACCACTGAGCACCGAGTTTGTATCTTAACCTTTGACCTGACCTGGCTGCTACCCTGTCAAAGACACATATGCCAGACCGATAACATAAACAATAACTAGGCAAACGCAGAATATGCGTTGTAAGATGAGCGAGATATTTATATGAAGAATAATCAAAAACTCTACACACCTTGACGCATATAAAATATACTTCATTCGGTTACCATTGAATCTAAGGAGCCGTGAATCCATCACTGCAACATTTATCTGCTATCATTTCTATCTATTAGGTGAACAAAAAACATTTATTATATTTATTTCTTCAAAACGGCTGGTCTGAATTGCTAGCAAATTTTTAATGAAGTGTCTTATTTTCGTGTTTACATTTGAGGAAAATTTGAATTATATTGGTGAGATTTTATTTTTCAATTTTTTTCCGCCAGCCCAATCTTATGTGGTTTTCAGAAACTTTGAGAAGATGTTTCTAGAAAATGGTCAAACCGATTTTAACCTAAAACCATACAGTTCTAGGTTGAATAAGTTTGCATAAGATAAAAACAAAAATTTCAGGGTTAGAAAACAATTCAAACATTGAATAGTGTACCGGTATTGAATAGTGAAAACCTTTTACGCTTGTTGCATATTACAGCAGGGTTTGAATTAGCGAGGGTACAATGCCACCATCTACAAGGACAAAGGCTGAAAAGGACGGCAAATAAAGAAAGCGACATAAATATTGAATACTAAAATGTATTTATTTGAAGGTACACAGGTCACTAAACTTGTTGAACAGATAATCACGACAATTAAAACGAACTGAAGCAACAGAAGCACAGCAAATCTTTGCTACTAGATCAGCTAATCAACACGTTGATGAACAAGATACTAGGGGTGTGCGAGTCCGATTCTGGCGGAGACTCGATCTAGAAATTAGGAAGACTCGCAGATCCCTACAAGATATATTCTAGACTAATCTAGCTGATCAACATTTCAAGGATAAAGCTGCCTTCCCATAATCGTGTTTGCGAAACGAAACGAAACGGAATTAGTCAATAGCCAATCACAGGCCTGAAAACCACTGGGAGTCCAAGTTGGAATTTCGCAACATGGTGGCCAAGACGAGTCGGACCAAACTCTACTTTTATTCGCATTAAATTCGCAACGAAATGGCGGAAATAGAATGAGAGTTTCCAGGTTGTACTCCTATGATCGCTAGTGTCTACTTCCGTTTACGGCACATCGAGTGCGTCCACAGTGCTCAGAGTGCATCGAGTGCATCGAGTTTCAAAGAAACCCACCAGGATGCGATAGAATCACTACTCAGCTCAAAATGAAATCACTAGGATGAGCTAGAATTGCAAAATTATTTCGCACATCATGGAAACAGCTAATCGAATTCGTCACGCAAAGTTTCGCAGTCATTTTTTTCATGGAAAGGAAGCTTAAGACAATACTTTGTACATGTGTTTACTTGGAGGTAACGCTATGTAAACTAGTAGTTAACTCTTAGTTAACCGCAACCAAGATGTGAAAAATGAGTTCAACACACGCACTTATCCGTTATCGGCCAGTAGAGTAATTAACTCCAAGTGAACCAGTTAGTAAACTAATAGAACGTAACGCGCTGCTTCATAAACATCAACAAACAATATTTTCCCTCAAATTACGTAATCGAGATCAGCTCCAAGTCCGGCGTTGCAAATAAGTCCTCCGTTCGATGAGAGGCTAAGAGCCAGGCGCACACTCACTCACTCACTCACTCGCACGTCCATCGTTATCATTGACTATGATGTTTTCCCATCAACGCCAAATTGCTCAGTCCGGACGTCTCGAGTGCCCGCGGCGACCACATGTTTGTTGTGACGCATGTACGTCGTTGTCTTGACGACCAAGTATTGTCGCGACAAACGCGTTGCCATCGCGACTGCTGCGTTGTTGTCAAGACGGCATGTTGTTGTCGCGTTGTTATGTTGTCACGACGACCGCACTGTTGTCTCGAAGACCGCACTGTCGTCTTGATGACCGCACTGTAGTCACGGCAATCACATTGTTGTGACGTCACTACTATCGCAAGGTTGTTGAGATGACCGCGTTGTTGTCGCGACGACCAAGTTGTGGTCTTGACGACCGCGTTGTTGTCACTACTATCTCGTGGTTGTGACGACCACACTGTTGTCACGACGACGGCATTGTTGTCACTACTATCTCGTGGTTGTGACGACCACACTGTTGTCACAACGACGGCATTCTTGTCACTACCATCTCATGGTTGTGACGACCACATTGTTGTCACGAAGATCGCACTGTTGTTACTACTATCTCGTGGTTGTTGCGACGATCACATTCTTGTGGTGACAACCGCGTTGTTGTCGCGATGACCGCGTTGTTGTCGCGACGACTAAATTGTGGTCTTGACGACCGCGTTGTTGTCACTACTATCTCGTGGTTGTTGTGACGGTCACACTGTTGTCACGAAGACCGAGTTATTGTCACTACTATCACGTGGTTATAGTGACGGCCACATTGTTGTCACGACGATCGCACTGTTGTCACGACGACAGCATTGTTGTCACTACTATCGCGTGGCTGTTGTGACGACCACATTGTTGTCACGGCGACCGCGTAGTTGTCACGACAACCGCGTAGTTGTCACGACGGCGACGTTCTTGTCACTACTATCGCGTGGCTGTTGTGACGACCACATTGTTGTTGCGACAACCAGATTGTTGTCCCTACTATCGCGTGGCTGTTGTGACGACCACATTGTTGTCACGACGACCGCGTAGTTGTCACGACGACCGCGTAGTTGTCACGACGACCGCGTAGTTGACACGACGACGACGTTCTTGTCACTACTATCGCGTGGTTGTTGTGAGTACCACATTGGTGCGATGACCAAGTTGTTGTCCCAACGACAGCGTTGTTGTCCCAATGACAGCGTTGTTGTCCCAACGACAGCATTGTTGTCCCAACGACAGCGTTGTTGTCCCAACGACAGCGTTGTTGTCACTACTATTTCGTGATTGTTGTGACGACCAGGTTGTTGTCACAACTATCGCGTGGTTGTCCCGACGATCACATTGTTGTCGCGTCGCGATGTTGTCCCAACGACCGCGTTTTGTCGTGACGGCCGCCTCAGTCGTCGCCGATAGAGTCCAGGCTCATGACCACCTCTGGCTGTATGGGGTCCGGATCGTCGTCATCGTCGTCCTCATCGTGCGTTGAAGTTCCAGGAGAGGGGAGGACGTCTTCCAGGGCCAGGTCGGGTGGTTCCGGGCTCTTTTCCCTGTCTTCATCTGGGAACAGACGGGACACTTTGTTAGGACTTTCAATGACATGATGTTAGAAATCTTGTAGTACTTGGATATCTTGTATGGAACTGAATTTGTCCAAAGAAATTTAGTTCAATTCAATTTTAAATCATTTTATTCTCATGTATAAATCAAGCAGAAAACATGCACAGACGATATCAACATAAACACCAAGAATAATGAATGAAAATGAACAGTATGAAGTTGTAGTTTGGGTTTGCTGAACTATTAGGGCGATCTGTTTCTCGATTAAGAGTCCATGGGAGTCGATTTAGCGGAATATCAGTTTTTTTTTGTGATAACTTTTGAACGGTATGAGATATCGAAATTCTGAAAACAAGGGAACACAGATATCTTCAATACCTTCAAGATGGTGTGTGTGATAACTACTTATCTCATATTGCATAATTGTCAGGTGCATACGGATGACAAATGTTTTTTTTTTTTTAATTGTACACGCGAGACAATCAGGCGATTCGAGATGAATAGTTATTACTAACACCATCTTCAAGGTATTATAAATATCATCATCATATTATCATTCCATAACCAAACGGAATGAACAATTATTCAAAATTTTCCATTCCTCCACATTTTCAATTTTTCGAAATTTCTAATTTTCGATATTTCAAAATGTCTGATCATTGAAAATTTTCAATTTTCGAGATTGAATTTTCCTGTAAATTCCAATTTTTCGTAGTTATACATTTTTGGGAATTTACAATTCTTTGAAATACCTGTATCTTATCTTTCCGAATTTTCTATTTTTCCTAAAAGTTCCAATCCTTCAACATTTCTATTTCTTTGAAATTTCCAATTTTTCAAAGTTATTAATTTTGAGGAATTTACTATTTGTTCGAGAATTTTCAATTTTTTTCGGAATTTTCCATCAATTTTCCATACTACTACAATTTCAGTATCGTTTTCAACCTCTAACCCGAACGGCACCGCTAGCATCAATCTCTAACATGTCGCTGATATCCCGCTTCTGACGACCGCTGCCCCGTTGCCTCACCGTGTGCATCTGTCTTGTCCTGGTCCGTGATTGGTTGCTCTGTTGTCAAGTGATTGGTCGGGCTCGTTCGGTCGGCTGCGTGGAACGCTGGAAGTTTGATCCGCTGGAACGTGTCCAGAGGTTCCAGGCTCTCGTCGTCGTCAATGTCCAGCGGTTCCAGTTTTATCTCCTGGAATAACACAACAATCAGTTACCGGCACATGTTAACGCGCTCGCTTCGTGTGATCCGGGAGGCGAGGGGAATTACAAGGGTTCGATCCCCGCAGCCGACCATCTTTACAGGGGTTTTTCATGGTTTCCCTCTGTAGTCTAGGCTAATGCCGGGATGGTTCCTACAATAAGTCGGCCATGACCGCTTCCTTCCCACTGTCCTTCTCACTACCCAAGAACCTTCATCTCATCATCCCATCATCTCATTAATCATCCATCCGTACAGAATCCTTGTCGCTTACGACAAAATTAAATTGGCGAGACCACACTTAATGTTTTGACATGTTGCTTGAAGGGTTGCATGCACGGTGTCTACAAAAATTAAAAATAGAGATATTCACCTTCATCAATTTTTCTCTATGTTCAAAACCCAATGTAATTGAATGAAAAGTTCATATCTCCAAGATAATTTTATGCTCTTCAATTAATATGACATTTTATTTCAGTGAATTCAATCAGTTTCAAGATAATACAATGAATGAAAATAATGTGATGAAATTCATTGACGTATTATCTCAAAACTGATTGAATTCACAAAAATAGAATGTCATATTAATTAAAAAACATAGAATTATCCTGGAGATGTGAACTTTCCATTCAATTACACTGGTTTTTGAAAGTGAAAAAAAATAGTGTAAAAGCCAAATTTCTCGATTTGTGTAAGCACCCAGATAAGACACTTTGCACATTAATAAAGATGACCTCCTAAATTGTATACTGTATCTAGAAAAAAATGTCACGGCATCGATATTCCCACCATCGATATTTACATAAATATTCAGTACAGTAAACCCTCGTTAATCCGAAATCGAAGGGACCTAAAAAAAATGATTTCGGTTTATAAAAATTCAGATTAATCAAAAAGTAATTTTTCCCGCTCAGAATATAGTTAATTTCGTATTGCGCGCTAGAGGAAGCTGTGTCACCGGCTGAGACTACGTGATAGATCCGTTGCTAAGGGCCTCGCTGATCGTGTGTACTGGGCTATCTCCGTGACGCGTGATCCTCATATGGCCCGTTTCTATTGGCGCTCGGCCGTCCCGAGTCGGACGAACAAGTGTTCCGAGCTCAGACTTCGTCAAGGTCGACTGCATTCGGTACACAAAGCATGGAACAGCTGAGCATGATTCCACTCATTCTTACGCATCAAATAAAAAAGATGGAAATTGGGAAAACAGTGAAAACTTCACGGAATTCACTCGGATTATTTCGAATTATCCAATCCGAAATCAGTGTTGAAGCAATTGAAGGAACGAAATATTAGTTCGAATTACGGTTTAACCGAAATTCGGATTAACCATATTAATTAACATTGGAATGCCTATACCTTCAGCTGGGGACCGATTTCAAGTTCGAAATACGTCAAATTTCGGATTAAGCGAGTTTGGATTAACGAGGGTTTACTGTAGATAGACTTACCCTGAGTGCCTCTACGACCTTGGCAGGGGACAGTTCGACCCTGCGCTTCCTGGAGGGGGGCGGGTCGGGGGCGGCGCGCGAGCTAGAGGGCAGCACGGGCTGTCGGGCCTGGAGGCGGGCTGCGCGGGAGGCGGGACTCATCGGCGGCGGCTGAAACAAACATGTCGTCAACATATGTTCGTCCGTTGTAGGATGTTTTGTTCCAAAGTCCATATGTAGAGACATGTAGAAATAGTAACTGCTATAAAAGTAGGGTTGTGGATCAATAAGTACCGTATTGTCCCGAATATAAGTCGACCCCGAATATAAGCCGACCCTCAAACTTTTAGATCAACAATTGAAAAAAGGGTTCATCTCCTTTGCACGTAAATCATCACTCTTCCGAGCTGAAATTTAGTCAATTTCGTATTGCGCGCGTGAGGAAGCTATGCCAACTGCGTGTGAGAAACCGTTGAGAGGGGCCTCACGATCGTGTGTACTCGGCTAGTGCCGATGACGCGCGATCGTCATATGGCCCGCCTACTCGTCAAGGTCTGACAAGACAATGCAGCTAACAGCTGAACATGCCTTTGTTTATTACTGCGCGTCAAAAAAATTGATGGATAATGGGAAAATGATGCTTCTTCGTGGTAAAACATTTATTAAACGTGTTTATAGTGGAATATTTTGCAGTTTCAAGTTGATTCCATTGTTAAGAGTGTGCATGTGTAGTGCGCCCAATCATATTTAGTAAAAAACGTGTTTTTGACCGATTTTAGTCCGAGATCCGCATATAAGCCAAGGGTGACTTTTGGACTCGCAATTTCGAGAAAAACCCTCGGCTTATATTCGGGACAATACGGTAAACCAAATCGAGTAATCTCCACGTCCCGGGTAGGAGAACCCAGGTTGTCCGAACGCGTACCTGAGGTGGCTGCGGTGTCGATGGCATGGTTCTCCTCTTCCTCGCGCGGTGGAGGCTGGACAACTGGCTGCTGGGAGGACTGGGGGTCTCCGTGTCCAGGTAGTCCCGCTCGAACGGCATGGAGTCTTCGTCGTGCGAGCTCGGGCCCGGGGTGGAGGCCGGCCCGGCTAGACCTGCGGACAAACAATCCGTTGAAACGTGCGACTCGAAGATCTTATAAAGAAGTTGTTATGATCTAGAGGTAGAGGGTCCCAAAATCACCACAAACACATTAAACTTCTGAAATAATAAGTATATTCATCAATTATAATTCACACTACAGCACAGAGAAAGGTCAACGATCTTGCCTTGACGGCCGCCCGAGCAGCCATCACTCGCATCCCTCACACTCGTGCCCAACCCTTACTTCTAGTTTACCCTAATGGCTTCTAACTAGTGATGCCTTCGGGTACCCGGGTCCGGGTAATGCATTACCCGGGTAATAATCTGTTACCCGGGTACCCGCCTAGGTTCCGGGTAATTGTGCTAACCAGTACCTATAATATAGAAAATAACTTTTATGAATCACTCAAGCTACCGAGAGAAATTCAACTTCGCATTCTACATAAGTTTTTTCACCCACCTTCCCAGACCTCCCTCAACTTGTCATAATGCGGTCGTCAAATCTAGTCGCACCACCCACCGTTATCTGTGGTCACACGTGCAGTGTACTGAATCCCTCTCCAGTCAACCCGGGTAAATTACCCGGGTAATTTTGGCGGGTACCCGGTTCCTAATTTGTTACCCGAAGGCATCACTACTTCTAACTAACGGTAATACGATACTCTACTCTAAATATATTGACCCTTTTAATCTATACTAGTTACTACTTACTTCTATGCCCTAACTGCTACTATCTAAAATCTATTACTATTCTAACTAATCTAGTTAGGTGAGGCCTAACAAAGTACGAGAGGAGGGTTAAGAATGGAAGTAGAAAAAGTGGATAGAGAAGTAGGTAAATATGGATCCATTCAGAGAAGTGTCGGAAAGCGCGCACGTGACCCACAGCGCTGCATGTGCCGGTATGATATATCGAAATAATGGCAACCCTAATATCGGTAATGTATATTCATGGTTAGGTGAACTTAATTTCTCGAAACCAGCTCGACGTCAGAAACCCGAGTACCCACCTTTGATCTGCAACGCCTCGGCAGCGGCAAGTAGCGACGGCAGCTTATCTTGACCCACGTTGACCTCGCCGCGGTACATGAACTGTACGAGCGCTTCGATCTCCCAGAACCTGAGATCTTTCATCAGCACGATCGGATGCTGGCACGGGTTCTCTGACAACAGCTGTTCGAAGTAGCTGCTGCACGCTGACAGCATCACCTGCGCATGTCAGACAAGACAGCTGTTAGCCAGTCTCTCTCTCTCTCTCTCTCTCTCTCTCTCTCTCTCTCTCTCTCTCTCTCTCTCTGTAGCACTTTCTATCTATCTTTCTCTTTCTCTCTCGCTGTATCTCTCTCTCTCTCTCTCTCTGTCTCTCTCTCTCTCTCTCTCTCTCTCTCTCTGTCTGTCTCTCTCTCTCTCTCTCTCTCTCTCTCTCTCTCTCTCTCTCTCTCTCTCTCTCTCTCTCTCTCTTAGGTAATGTAGGCCTAAGGTAAGATTAGGTTGGCTAGGGTTTTTTTTTTTTATTTTTTTTCATCATTATTACACTCGCAATTGTCTGTTGAAGGTGGCGAGGTAAGGTTAGGTCAATTTCAGTTAGGTCCAAAATTTGAAAATATTTGCCTTCAATGCCAACTGAGTTCTTGAAAAACTGAATTCTTCTTAAGGGGTTATTAAAATAGAGAAATTCAACTCCACTAATGTTTCCAATGTTCAAAAACCAGTGTAATTGAATGAAAAGTTCACATCTCCAAGATAATTTCATGCTTCAATTGATATGACATTCTATTTCAGTGAATTCAATCAGTTTCAAGATAATATGTCGATGAATAAAAGAATGCGATGAAATTCATTGACGTATTAACTTCAAAGTGATTGAATTCACAAAAATAAAATGTCATATTAGTTAAAGAGCAAAAATTATCTTGGAGATGTGAACTTTTCATTCAATTACACTGGTTTTTGAACATTGGAAACATTAGTGGAGTTGAATTTCTCTATTTTAATAACCCCTTGAGAAGAATTCAGTTTTTCAAGAACTCAGGTGGCATTGAAGGCAAATATTTTCAAATTTTGGACCCAACTGAAATTGACCTAACCTTACCCTAGCCAACCTAATCTTACCTTAGGCCTAAAAGTTCAGCCCTAGTTATGGTGGTACAATACCCTCTGACCCAATTGTTTGGAAACAGAGTTCGATTATTATTTATAACTAGAGACATGTAAATGTAGCTTCTATTTTTTCTTTTCATAGCATTTTCAATTTGAAAAATAGCACTTTTGTGCATCTATCATTTTGAAACGTCATTTTTTGTAGCATAACAACAGTATCATACTGATAAAATCATTATGTAACGTACAATTGCATACAAGAGAAACACATCAATTGATATTTTCATAAAAATGTTGTGCACCACCGGGTTATATCCACGCCTCATCTGCCGACCGCATTTTCATCTGCTATTTGGTTTTCGAAATTCCCAACTAACTTCACCCTTAAATTACATCATTGATATAATTTTTCAGAAAATAGCATCTATAATGCTTTCACTCTGAATATAGCGTTTATATCGCGAATATGTTTAAAAATAGCAGAATCAGACTTTTGTAGCGCTCTGTCGCCTTTTCAAAAACATGATCAAACAACATCAAATGTATTGAAACATGGAAGATATACTAGAAAAACATGTATTAAAGCACTTTTAAATTTCATCGCTTTTATAGCAATTGCTATTTGTACATGTCTCTATTTATAACGAATAGCACAGGCCTACTCCGTACCCTCCTGAACGAATCCGGCCGGTGACTCCGGACACGCTTGAAGCGCGACGTCTACACCAGGACCCCTATTCTGTAACAACTTTTTCGAGCAGTCGAATCCATTTCAACTGGAAACGGGACTGTTTCGATCAATTGACATTCTATAGCACTTATTTTCCCATTTCGAAACGGTTACTGCGGGATTTGCGCGCCAGCAATGGGATATTAATGAGGTTATATGATTACATAAAATATGTAATCGTGAGTGTTGAGTGTTTAAATGGTTGGAAAGTGAGAAGATATTTCTGATAGTAGAATAAAAACAATTCACTTGCCATATTAGTAGCTCTAATGTGTTTTCCAAGATAATTAACAAATACTTTCAGGTTATGTCATTTTTTACGTTTGACTTGTATGTTTGTATTATTTTCAACTTGTACGAACTAGGGTCACGGCCCACAGGATACAATTGCACTTGTGTGCGTGTGTGAGTCTGTGTGAGTAAAGTCATAACAAAAGCTGCGGTGGCTCAGTCGTTGCATGTGTTTCACCTGAAAATAAGCGATACATCGCACTTTTTCCAACTCCTGTGATTTCTGATGAATGCCTGTTTCCAACGGTGCTATAGAATACCGATTTCGATCGCGGTCGAAACGGAACCAAAGCGATATCGAAACAGTTTCGACTGGTCAAGTAACAGACAGAAGTTATAGAATAACGCTCCAGCCAGCATACCTCGTCACCAGCTTACCTTGTGGCACTTGATGCTACGGCCCTCGCACGCCAGCGTAACGTCGACAAACTGTTGCCGATTGAGCAGCTGCGGAAACGTGGCCTGCATGTTGCTGTGGTAGCTGTTCCAGCGCAGGCAGACTTCGGGGGGCGGAGGGGGCGGGGCGGGGGGCGTCTGCGGCCGCGGCTTGGGCGCCAGCGGGCGGCGGTGAACCAGCGGGGGCGGGACGACCTGCGGCGGCTTGACGGGCGGAGGCGGCGCCACTTGTTGAGGTACTGCGGACAACGAGAGAGGAGAGAAGGTGAGACGACGTATCGTTGAGTCGGGTGAAGACAAAGATATAGTGACATTAGACCAAGCGAGACGCAACAAATAGCACGAGCCGGGATGGGGAAATAGCTAGGGTGTGATGACTTGTCTGACGGAGGGGAAATCCCCCCCCCCCGTGACACGGAGGGGGATGGGGACACTACCCCGGCGATCACGCAAAACACCGTTCTATTTCGATCCTCAGACGAGACTGAATACAATAACGTGGATGTAAATCACATGAAATGATGCAGAAATGTCAGCTTATTATCATGAAGTACATTTCTCAGCAGAATTGCCACATCAGTCATAACAATCGATGCACAAAGTCATTTATTCGGTGTGTCTCGGAGTTCTGCCATATAAGGATAACTTCTGACAAAATATTCTCGATCAGGCTGGTATCACCGCATCACGTTACTTACTCCCCCCCCCCCTCCCCTCACCCCGCGTCACCAAAGATGTCGACCTTTTCAAAATTATGATTTTCTCTTTCCATCATTTTCTTTCACCACTCTGACCGGCAATCCAACGCAACCCTCAATACATTTAGATTGAAACTATCTCTTCAACAATTGATTCAGTGATAATGTTTGTTGGTATATTTGGTGTTTGTTGGTATCATTGATCAGCCACAGTCAAGCTCAAATAGGCTGTCCGTCTGCCTCAATTATGGACTTCCTGTATTTTCTCCATTAAGAGTCGATAGATAATATAAAACTAAAATATTAGCATGCAGATACACAACAGCTTCCACGTGCTGTGAATATTTCAACAACCAATCGGAAGTTGGATAGGTTTGCGTATACAGAAAAAGTTTCATGTCAATCAGTCAAACCCTGTGACCTACCTGTGCAGTGCTTACAAACAAACAAAAAACAAAAAGAACACACAGACAAAGCTCCAAGAGAGTAGGATGGGAATCTTTGCTAACGCTCATCTGATTAGTTCATGTCAAGCATCAACATTGAATATATTTAAAAAAGAAAAAGCCAGGTGCATGCACTCATTAGAGCGTATGTTTACACTGTATGCAGCCCTTGCTGCGAGACAGCTTGGCACTCTCCTGCGTCAACCCAAAGTGTCGGCCAATGTGCACGCGCAGGTTCGTCGTGCCGTGGTACGACATCGTGCGGCCGCACTCGTTGCACCGCACTCGGTTGTCCGTCAGCTTCGTGCAGAACCGCCACACGTCGCTCACCATGGCTCGCGGTGGCAATAAGTGAGGTTAGGTTGATCGCGTAACGTTTGTGTCGGAACAAGTGAGGTTATGTTGTCCTCATATAATACGCAATTGAGGTTAGGTTGTCCTCGTTCAACAAACAAGTGAGGTAATGTAGTTCAAGTCACGCTTGTATCGTAACAAGTGAGGTTAGGTAGTCCACGTACAATACACAATTGAGGTTAGGTTGTCCTCGTTCAACACACCAGTGAGGTTATATCGTTCAAGTCACGCTTGTATCGTAACAAGTGAGGGTAAATTTGTCATACTCGGTACCATCCGTAATTCTGCAAATTTGATCCTGAAAATGGTGTATTCTGATAGATAAACATTGAATCTACCGTAAAACAGCGCCTGACAAATAAAATTGTGATTCTAAAATTGAATAAAACAGTCCGAAACAGTATGAAATTACAAGGACATTGATCACAGTCAGCCATCTTTGGAGGTTAGGACACCAACCTTGACCACTAACCCACCATATGATACCGAGTAACCCAAAATTACCCAAGTGAGGTTAGGTTGTCCACGTTATATAATGATATTTCGCTAAATCGACTCATTTGAACTCAATATCTATTATTTTTCAAACCGATTATTTTGATATGTCACTGAAAAAAAAATTAGATTGTACGCTCAAACTCCTCCCATTCATATAATCCTGGATAAACCTGTCAATATCAGGGGATGAAAGTTGAACAGTTTTCATCTATATCATTTTGAAGGTATCCATGTTTGTATAGTCCACGTCTTTGATTCTTACTAATGTTTCGATATCTAATACCATTCAGAAGTTATCATACAAAACAAAAAAACGCTTAAATGACGATCTGTTATAATCTGTCAACACTAGGCCTGGGCGATAAAGATGAATTTTTCTACTGATACCATTTTGGAGGTATTACCAGGGTAAATTTCATTCTTACTTGTATTTTGATATATCATATAGTTGAGAAATTATCACCGAAAAATAACAAAGATCACGCTAAAATTACTCCCATTTAAATATTCTTGAAGAAAAACCACATTTTACTTATACCATTCCGAAGGTATTAACAATATCTATGTTGTGCATTCCTACCGATATTCGATATCTAATACCATTCAGAAGTTGTCAGCAAAACAAATATGAGATACCGCTAAAATGTCTCTCTTGATCTGTTGAACAGTTTCAAACTATACCATTTTGAAGGTACTAACAATATCAGTATTTTCAATTCCTACCAACTATTCGATATCTAATACCTTTCAGAAGTTATCACCAAAACAAAATGACGCTAAAATTACTTTTAAAAAACGTTAAATTACACCAATTTGAATATTCCTGAACAAAAACGACATTTTACTTATACCATTTCGAAGGTATTAACAATCTCTGTGTTTTTAATTCCCACTAATTATTCGATATCTAATCCCTTTCAAAAGTTATTACGAAAACAAAATCGAAATCACGCTAAAATTACTCTTATAAGCTATCCGGGATGAATAACGCTAAATTAATCCCATTTAAATATTCCTAAACAAAAACAACATTTTACTTATACCATTCCGAAGGTATTAACAGTCTCATGTTGTTCATTACTACCGATATTCGATATCTAATACCATTCAGAAGTTATCAGCAAAACAAATATGAGATACCGCTAAAATGTCTCTCTTGATCTGTTGAACAGTTTCAAACTATACCATTTTGAAGGTACTAACAATATCCGTATTTTCAATTCCTACCAACTATTCGATATCTAATATCTTTCAGAAGTTATCACCAAAACAAAATGACGCTAAAATTACTCTTAACGCTAAATTACACCAATTTAAATATTCCTGAACAAAAACGACATTTTACTTATACCATTTCGAAGGTATTAACAGTCTCATGTTGTTCATTACTACCGATATTCGATATCTAATACCATTCAGAAGTTATCAGCAAAACAAATATGAGATACCGCTAAAATGTCTCTCTTGATCTGTTGAACAGTTTCAAACTATACCATTTTGAAGGTATTAACAATATCCATATTTTCAATTCCTACCAACTATTCGATATCTAATACCTTTCAGAAGATTTCACCAAAACAAAATCACGCTAAAATTACTCTTATAACCTATCCAAGGTATTTGGAAGATAGCAGATGAACAGTTTCAAACTATACTATATTGAAGGTATTAACAATATCCGTATTTTCAATTCCTACTAACTATTCAATATCTAATACCTTTCAGAAGTTATCACCAATACAAAATAACGCTAAAATTTCTCTTATAACCTATCCAAGGTATTTGCAAGATAGCAGTCGAACAGTTTCAAACTATACCATTTTAAAGGTATTAACAATACCCGTATTTTCAATTCCTACCGATATTCGATATCTAATACCATTCAGAAGTTATAACCACAACAAAATTGAAATAACGCTAAAATTACTCTTATATAACGCTAAATTACACCAATTTAAATATTCCTGAACAAAAACGACATTTTACTTATACCATTTCGAAGGTATTAACAATCTCTGTGTTTTTAATTCCCACTAATTATAATTTATTACGAAAACAAAATCGAAATCACGCTAAAATTAATCTTATAAGCTATCCGAGGTAAATAACGCTAAGTTACTCCCATTTAATCATTCCTAAACAAAAACAACATTTTACTTATACCATTCCGGAGGTATTAACAGTCTAATGTTGTTCATTTCTACCGATATTCGATATCTAATACCATTCAGAAGTTATCACCAAAACAAAATCACGCTAAAATTACTCTTATAACCTATCCAAGGTAGGCCTAAATCACATTTAAATATTCCTAAACAAAAACATCATTTCACTTATACCATTCCGAAGGTATTAACAATCTCTATATGTGTTTCATTCCTACCGATATTTGATATTTAATACCTTTCAAAAGTTTTCACCAAAATAAAATCGAAATAACGCTAAAATTATTCTTATAACCAATCCGAGTCCGAGGTATATGCAAGATAGTAGTTAAACAGTTTCAAACTATACCATTTTAAAGGTATTAATAATCTCCCTGTTTTCACTCCTATACCGATATTCGATATCTAATACCTTTAAAAAGTTATCACCAAAACAAAATCGAAATAACCCTCAAATAACTCTTATAACCTATCCGACGTATTCGCAACGCGTTCCTACACTCGCACTGTTCACCACTACACTGACTCATGGGTTAACGGGTACAAGACCGGAACTCTGATCGCCCATGCTGCGGGATAGGGCGAGACCCCTGCTCGGTCAGGGTAGTACCGATCAATACTGGAGACCGGTTGCTAGGGGTTGGTTGCTAGGGGCTGGTTGCTAGGGGAGAGGGTAGTACTCGGCCTGGGGTGGAAGCGAGACAGGTAGATGAAGGGTGGACAATGATGGTGATGGCAACCGGCATATGTAGCGCAGTGGTTAACGCGCTCGCTTCGTATGATTCGGTAGGCGAGGGGAATTCTGAACCTAGTTCGATCCCCGCCGCCGACCATCTTTATAGGGGTTTTTCATGGTTACCCTCTGTAGTCTAGGCTAATGCCGGGATGGTTCCTACAATAAGTCGGCCATGACCGCTTCCTTCCCACTATCCTTCCCATTACACAAAAACCTTCATCTCATCATCCCATCATCTCACTAATCATCCATCCGACGCCAATAGATCTGCGCTATCAAACCCAATATATATGAAAAAACGCGTCAGTTATCACACAAGAAGAGTTTTCATCGAGGGGTTTACAACTCGCCAATTTGGTGTACACCTGATTTCAAGAGATTTCAGGGGATTTCAAGAGATTTCACACCGATTTCAAGGGGATTTCCGGGATTCCAAGGGATTTCAAGAGATTTCACACCGATATCAAGGCGATTTCAGAGATTTCAAGGGATTTCAAGAGATTTCACACCGATATCAAGGCGATTTCAGAGATTTCAAGGGATTTCAAGAGATTTCACACCGATATCAAGGCGATTTCCGGGATTCCAAGGGGATTTCAATGAGATTTCATGGCAAGTGTACACCGGATTTCAGGAGTTGTTTACACCTCGGTTTTCATATAATTTCCCAGCAGTCAGCGCGTACCATCATCAGGAGGGCGGCCGAAGATGACTAATAGCCTATCCGAAGTCCTCTTGTTCGGAGGAACAGCCAGGTCCACCGTGGGATGATAACTCTTGATGTGCCTTGACAGGGATGACGTACCACCAGTATACGATAATATACTGCCGCAGATATTACATTTCACTGATTTTTCATTTGGTAGTTTTATAAATACGTTCCATACTGAGGAACCATTTGAGCGCTTCATGGTTAAATCGAGTAACACTTTTAAAATCCTGAAACTATAGATTTCAATAAATAATAGTATTCAATAAATCGATTTAATCTGAGTCAATTCAATTCTTTAGAGATTTGTAATTTAGGTTTTTAATGCACGAGAAACACGTTTAAAATCCTGTATAACTAGATTTCAATAAAAATAGAAATGTTTATTTTAGTAATTTTAGAGAAAAATATAAATAATCTTCTCAATTTGAGGAATTGAAAACAAAAATTCACTTGAAAAACGCTGAAACTGGATTTCAACAAAAAATGACGACATTTATTTCCCTAATTTTAGAGAAAACTGGAAATAATATTCTTAATTTGAGAAATTGAAAACAGAAATTGAAACCAAAAATCACTTGAAAAGCCCCAAAACTAGATTTCAACAAATAATGACGATATTTATTTCCCTAATTTTAGAGAAAACTGGAAATAATCTTCTCAATTTGAGAAATTGAAAACTCAAATTGAAAATTTAGAAATTGAAACCAGAAATCACTTGAAAAACCCCAAAACTAGATGTCACCAAATAATTACGATATATTTATTTCCCCAATTTTAGAGAAAACTGGAAATAATCTTCTCAATTTGAGAAATTGAAAACAGAAATTGAAATTAAGAATCACTTGAAAAACCCCAAAACTAAATTTCAACAAATAATTACGATATATTTATTTTCCTAATTTTAGAGAAAACTGGAAATAATCTTCTCAATTTGAGAAATTGAAAACTCAAATTGAAAACAGAAATTGAAATTAAGAATCACTTGAAAAACCCCGTAACTAGATTTCAACAAATAATGAAAATATTTATTTTCCCTAATTTTAGAGAAAACTAGAAATCATAAACTCAAATTGAGAAATTGAAAACAGAAATTGAAATTAAGAATCACTTGAAAAACCCCGTAACTAGATTTCAACAAATAATGAAAATATTTATTTTCCCAATATGAGAGAAAACTAGAAATCATACACTCAAATTGAGAAATTGAAAACAGAAATTGAAAATTTAGAAATTGAAACCAGAAATCACTTGAAAATCCCCGTAACTAGATTTCAACAAATAATGAAGATATTTATTTCCCTAATTTTAGAGAAAACTAGAAATCATAAACTCAATTCAATAGATTGTAATAACTGTTTTTGTCACTACAGAAATCACACCAGTCATGGCATTTCCGATTCTGTATAGAAACATAAACAGAATCGAGTAATGTCTACACCAGCTGACTCAGAAAAAGCGAATTAATTCATCGATATTCCTCAGATTGATAAGATGATATCGAGTTCTCTCTAAATTTAGTAAGCCTATAATAAATATTATCATTAATTGTTGAAATCTAGTTTTAGGGTTGCCCTTTAAGACACTTTCGAACCGTGTATGCACCCAGCACCTCCCTTAAGACACTTATTGAAACACTTAATAAAGTAACTACTCACAACAAAACACAAGACTGTACTGTTTCAACATTCACTCCAACAAAGCGTGGATAAGAAATAATCGAGTTTTAATCTAAACTCAGTAAAATACATAGGCCTATTGTCAATACATGTTGAAATCTAGTTTTAGGGTGATGACGCCCTTTAAGACACTTTTTAAACCCTTAATAAAGTAACTACTCACAACAAAACACAAGACTGTACTGTTTCAACATTCACTCCAACAAAGTGTGGATAAGAAATAATAGAGTTTTAATCTCAACTCAGTAAAATACATAGGCCTATTGTCAATACATGTTGAAATCTAGTTTTAGGGTGATGACGCCCTTTAAAACACTTCTGAAACACTTAATAAAGTAACTACTCACAACAAAACACAAGACTGTACTGTTTCAACATTCACTCCAACAAAGCGTGGATAAGAAATAATCGAGTTTTAATCTAAAATTAATGAAATAAAAATGATCATCATTTGTTGAAAACTAGTTTTAGGGTTATGACGCCCTTTAAGACACTTTTGAAACACTAAGAGCCGATTGTACCAACTGATGATTAAATATTAATTAGTTAATCATTACTTAAGGTACAAAAATAACATAGGTAACCAAGGGTGATAACAAGTTAATTTGCTAATTTTTGTTTAATTCACTAATCATCACTTGGTACAACCGGCTCTAAGAGCCGGTTGTACCAAGTGATAATTAGTGAATTTAAGCAAAAATTAGCTAAATAACTTATCACCCTTTGGTAACATATGTTATTTCTGTACCTTAAGTAATGATCAACTAATTAATATTTAATCATCAGTTGGTACAATCGGCTCTTAATAAAGCAACTACTCACAACAAAACACAAGACTGTACTGTTTTAACGTTCACTCCAACAAAGCGTGGATAAGAAATAATAGAGTTATGATTTAAACTCAGTAAAATACATATTGTCAATACATGTTGGAATCTAGTTTTAGAGTTATGACGCCCTTTAAGACACTTATTGAAACACTTAATAAAGTAACTACTCACAACAAAACACAAGACTGTACTGTTTTTACATTCACTCCAACAAAGTGTGGATAAGAAATAATAGAGTTATGATTTAAACTCAGTAAAATACATAGGCCTATTGTCAATACATGTTGAAATCTAGTTTTAGGGTTATGACGCCCTTTAAGACACTTATTGAAACACTTAATAAAGTAACTACTCACAACAAAACACAAGACTGTACTGTTTCAACATTCACTCCAACAAAGTGTGAATAAGAAATAATAGAGTTATAATTTAAACTCAGTAAAATACATATTGTCAATACATGTTGAAATCTAGTTTTAGAGTTATGACGCCCTTTAAGACACTTATTGAAACACTTAATAAAGTAACTACTCACAACAAAACACAAGACTGTACTGTTTTAACATTCACTCCAACAAAGCGTGGATAAGAAATAATCGAGTTTTAATCTAAACTCAGTAAAATACATAGGCCTATTGTCAATACATGTTGAAATCTAGTTTTAGAGTTATGACGCCCTTTAAGACACTTATTGCAACACTTAATAAAGTAACTACTCACACCAAAACACAAGACTGTACTGTTTCAACATTCACTCCAACAAAGTGTGGATAAGAAATAATAGAGTTTTAATCTCAACTCAGTAAAATACATAGGCCTATTGTCAATACATGTTGGAAACTAGTTTCAGGGTTATGACGGCCTTTAAGACACTTTTGAAACACTAGCCGATTGTACCAACTGATGATTAAATATTAATTAGTTAATCATTACTTAAGGTACAAAAATAACATAGGTAACCAAGGGTGATAACAAGTTAATTTGCTAATTTTTGCTTAATTCACTAATCATCACGTGGTACAACCAAGTGAATACCAAGTGATAATTAGTGAATTTAAGCAAAAATTAGCTAAATAACTCATCACCCTTTGGTAACGTATGTTATTTCTGTACCTTAAGTAATGATTAACTAATTAATATTTAATCATCAGTTGATACAATCGGCTCTTAATAAAGCAAAGACTCACAACAAAACACAAGACTGTACTGTTTCAACATTCACTCCAACAAAGTGTGGATAAGAAATAATAGAGTTATAATTTAAACTCAGTAAAATACATATTGTCAATACATGTTGAAATCTAGTTTTAGAGTTATGACGCCCTTTAAGACACTTCTGAAACGTAACTACTCACAATAAAACACAAGACTGTACTGTTACAACATTCACTTTAACCTCGCTTGGATAATACATAATCAAGGGGAAAAATAGTAGGATATCCCAGCACATCTACCTTTCAAGGTTCGACCATACGTTCCACCCGACTTTTAGCATTGCCGCTTGGTAGTTTCGAGAAGGAGAATACAATAATGGTAAACTGGCATGCCCTTGAAGGTTCGATTGTACGTCTTGCGTGAGTTGTAGCATTGACGATTGACGTTTCGAACTGGTATTCGAACTTCTTTCCCCCTCTCCCGCCACAGAAAACAAGACTCGTCGAGTGAACACAAAGACCGGTTATGTGAATTGAGGACCGAGCAGATGGACCGGTCTACGGGTAGCAGGAATGTTTGCCAGACGGTTCGAAAGTTATTGACAAAAGAAGTTATTGACAAAAATGCCGCGGGGGGCCATGGCCCTACCAGACAGCGATCGAGGTCAAATTGCACAGATAATTAGTGCTGATTAGTGCCGTTTACCCCGTAATTAGTGCTGCATTTTTCCAGAAGTTATTGACAAAAATGCCGCGGGGGAGCATGGCCCCCCAGAAAGCGATCGAGGTCAAATTGCACAGATAATTAATGCTGAATTAGTGCTGATTAGTGCCGTTTACCCCGTAATTAGTGCTGCATTTTTCCAGAAGTTATTGACAAAAATGCCGCGGGGGAGCATGGCCCCCCAGAAAGCGATCGAGGTCAAATTTCACAGATAATTAGTGCTGAATTAATGCTGATTAGTGCCGTTTACCCCGTAATTAGTGCTGCATTTTTCCAGAAGTTATTGACAAAAATGCCGCGGGGGGCCATGGCCTCCCAGACAGCGATCGAGGTCAAATTTCACAGATAATTAGTGCTGAATTAGTGCTGATTAATGCCGTTTACCCCGTAATTAGTGCTGCAAATTTTCGGAAGTTATTGACAAAAATGCCGCGGGGGAGCATGGCCCCCCAGAAAGCCATCGAGGTCAAATTGCACAGATATTTAGTGCTGAATTAGTGCCGTTTACCCCGTAATTAGTGCTGCATTTTTTCGGAAGTTATTGACAAAAATGCCGCGGGGGAGCATGGCCCCCCAGAAAGCGATCGAGGTCAAATTGCACAGATATTTAGTGCTGAATTAGTGCTGATTAGTGCCGTTTACCCCGTAATTAGTGCTGCAATTTTTCGGAAGATATTGACAAAAATGCCGCGGGGGGGCATGGCCCCCCAGATAGCCATCGAGGTCAAATTGCACAGATAATTAGTGCTGAATTAGTGCTGATTAGTGCCGTTTACCCCGTAATTAGTGCTGCATTTTTCCAGAAGTTATTGACAAAAATGCCGCGGGGGGCCATGGCCTCCCAGACAGCGATCGAGGTCAAATTTCACAGATAATTAGTGCTGAATTAGTGCTGATTAATGCCGTTTACCCCGTAATTAACGCTGCAATTTTTCGGAAGTTATTGACAAAAATGCCGCGGGGGAGCATGGCCCCCCAGAAAGCGATCGAGGTCAAATTGCATAGATATTTAGTGCTGAATTAGTGCTGATTAGTGCCGTTTACCCCGTAATTAGTGCTGCATTTTTCCAGAAGTTATTGACAAAAATGCCGCGGGGGGCCATGGCCCCCCAGAAAGCGATCGAGGTCAAATTGCACAGATATTTAGTGCTGAATTAGTGCTGATTAGTGACGTCCACACCGTAATTAGTGCTCTGATAGTTTTCGAGTAAAACGATATTTAAGGGGCCGGGA
>OU015475.1:6481690-6594190 GCA_907164805.1 Brachyptera putata
TTTTGGAAAATATTTTTATTTAATTGGGTTGTTTTAACGACGCCACTCTAAGATGACTACCATCTATTGGCGTCGGTGAATGATATATAAGATGATGGGATGAAAGGTTATTTATTAGGTGTTTCTGGATAGTGGGAAGGAGTCAGTCGTGGCCTGTTGTTAAGGAACCATCCCAGTATTGACCTGAACTACAGAGGAAAACCATGAAAAACCCTTGTCAGAATGGTCGACCATGGCGGGAATCTAACCCCGGTCTCCTGAATAACGGTTCAGTATATTAACCACTCGGCCACTCGTCTCAGTTTCAAATTGTATATGCTTGACTGAACATAACTACAGCTGAGCACCGAGTTGTATCTTGACCTTTGACCTGCTTGACCTGACCTGGTTGCTACCCTGTCAAAGACACAATATGCCAGACCGATAACATAAACATAACTAGGCAAACGCAGAATATGCGTTGTAAGATGAGCGAGATATTTATATGAAGAATAATCAAATACTCTACACACTTTGACGCATATAAAATATACTTCATTCGGTTACCATCGAATCTAAGGAGCCGTGAATCCATCACTGCAACATTTATCTGCTATCATTTCTATCTATTAGGTGAACAAAAAACATTTATTATATTTATTGATTCAAAACGGCTGGTCTGAATTGCTAGCAAATTTCTAATGAAGTGTCTTATCTTCGTGTTTACATTTGAGGAAAATTTGAATTAAATTGGTGAGATTTTATGTTTCATTTTTTTTCCGCTCAGTCTAGTCTTATGAGGTTTTTAGAAACTTTGAGATAATGTTTCTAGAAAATGGTCAGACAGATTTAACCAAAAAAAATACAGTTCTAGGTTGAATAAGTTTGCGTAAGATAAAAACAAAAATTTCAGGGTTAGAAAACAATTCAAACATTGAATAGTGTACCGGTATTGAATAGTGAAAACCTTTTACGCTTGTTGCATATTACAGCAGGGTTTGAATTAGCGAGGGTACAATGCCACCATCTACAAGGACAAAGGCTGAAAAGGACGGCGAATAAAGAAGGCGACATAAATATTGAATACTAAAATGTATTTATTTGAAGGTACACAGGTCACTAAACTTGTTGAACAGATAATCACGACAATTAAAACAAACTGAAGCAACAGAAGCACAGCAAATCTTTGCTACTAGATCAGCTAATCAAAACGTTGATGAACACGATTCTAGACTAACCTAGCTGATCAACATTTCAAGGATAAAGCTGCCTTTACATAATCATGTTTGCGAAACGAAACAAAGCAAAACGAAACTAGTCAATAGCCAATCACAGGCCCAAAAACCACTGGGAGTCCATGTTGGAATTTTGCAGCATGGCGGCCAAGACGAGTTGGGCCAAACTCTACTTTTATTCGTTTTGAATTTAATTCGCAACGAAATGGCGGAAATACAATAAGAGTTTCCAGGTTGTACTCCTATGATCGCTAGTGTCTACTTCCGTTTACCGCACATTAAGTGCGTCCACAGTGCTTCGAGTGCATCGAGTTTCAAAAAAACCCACCAGGATGCGATAGAATCACTACTCAGTTCAAAATGAAATCACTAGGATGAGCTAGAATTGCGAAATTATTTCGCACTTCATGGAAACAGCTAAGCGAATTCGTGACGCAGAGTTTCGCAGTCATTTTTTTCATGGAAAGGAAGCTTAAGACAATACTATGTACATGTGTTTACTTGGAGGTATCGCTATGTAAACTAGTAGTTAACTCTTAGTTAAACGCAACCAAGATGTGAAAAATGAGTTCAACACACGCACTTATCAGCCAGTAGAGTAATCAACTCCAAGTGAACCAGTTAGTAAACTAATCGAACGTAACGCGCTGCTTCATAAACATCAACAAAACAATATATTCCCTCAAATTACGTAATCGAGATCAGCTCCAAGTCCGGCGTTGAAAATAAGTCCTCCGTTCGATGAGAGGCTAAAAGCCGGGCGCACACTCACTCACTCACTCGTGACGTCTGTCGTTATTCTTGTACTATGATGTTTTCCCATCAACGCCAAATTGCTCAGTCCGGACGTCTCAAGTGCCCGCGGCGACCACATGTTTGTTGTGACGCATGTACGTCGTTGTCTTGACGACCAAGTAATGTCGCGACGAACGCGTTGTCATCGCGACTGCTGCGTTGTTGTCAAGACGGCATGTTGTTGTCGCGTTGTTATGTTGTCACGACGACCGCACTGTTGTCATGACGACCGTACTGTTGTCTCGAAGACCGCATTGTCGTCTTGATGACCGCAATGTAGTCACGGCAACCACATTGTTGTGACGTCACACCTACCGCGTGGTTGTCGCGATGACCGCGTGGTTGTCGCGACGACCAAGTTGTGGTCTTGACGACCACGTTGTTGTCACTATTATCTCGTGGTTGTTGTGACAACCACACTGTTGTCACGAAGACCGCGTTATCGTGGTATCGTGACGACCACATTGTTGTCACGACGATCGCACTGTTGTCACGACGATCGCACTGTTGTCACGACGATCGCACTGTTGTCACGACAATCACACTGTTGTCACGACGATCGCACTGTTGTCACGACGATCGCACTGTTGTCACTACCCCCGACAGCATTGTTGTCACTACTATCGCGTGGCTGTTGTCACGACAACCGCATAGTTTACACGACAACCAGATTGTTGTCATGACGACGGCGTTCTTGTCACTACTATCGCGTGGCTGTTGTGACTACCACATTGGCGCGATGACCAAGTTGTTATCCCAACAACAGCGTTGTTGTCACTACTATTTCGTGATTGTTGCGACGACCACATTGTTGTCACGACGATCGCACTGTTATCACGGCGATCGCACTGTTGTCACGACGACAGCATTGTTGTCACTACTATTGCGTGGCTGTTGTGACGACCACATTGTTGTAACGACAACCGCGTAGTTGTCACGACAACCAGATTGTTGTCATGACGACGGCGTTCTTGTCACTACTATCGCGTGGCTGTTGTGACTACCACATTGGCGCGATGACCAAGTTGTTATCCCAACAACAGCGTTGTTGTCCCAATGACAGCGTTGTTGTCCCAACGACAGCGTTGTTGTCCCAACGACAGCGTTGTTGTCCCAACGACAGCGTTGTTGTCACTACTATTTCGTGATTGTTGTGACGACCACATTGTTGTCAAGACTATCGCGTGGTTGTCCCGACGATCACATTGTTGTCGCGTCGCGATGTTGTCCCAACGACCGCGTTTTGTCGTGACGGCCGCCTCAGTCGTCGCCGATAGAGTCCAGGCTCATGACCACCTCCGGCTGTATGGGGTCCGGATCGTCGTCGTCCTCGTCATCGTGCGTCGAAGTTCCAGGAGAGGGGAGGACGTCTTCCAGGGCCAGGTCGGGCGGTTCCGGGCTCTTGTCCCTGTCTTCATCTGGGAACAGATGGGACACTTTGTTAGGGCTTTCAATGACAGAATGTTAGAAATCGTATAGTACTTGGAAATCTTGTATGGAACTGAATTTGTCCGAAGAAATTCAGTTCAATTCAATTTTGAATCATTTTATTCACATGTATAAATCAAGCAGAAAACATGCACAGATGATAAAAACATAAACTCCAAGAATACTAAATGAAAATGAACAGCATGAAGTTGTAGTTTGAGTTGACTGAACTATTAGGGCGATTTGTTTCTCAATGTAAGAGTCCATGGGAGTCGATTTGGCTGAATATCAGGTTTTAGTGATAACTTTGGAGCGATAAGATATATCGAAATTTTGAAAACAGGAAAACACAGATATTTTCAATACCTTCAAGATGGTATGATAACTTTTTATTTCATATCCCACAATTGTCAGGCGTATACGGATATATATATATTTTCCAATTGTACATGCGAGACAATCGGGCGATTTGGTATGAATAGTTATTATTACCAACACCATCTTGAAGGTATTAGAAATATCATCACCATTTCATCATCATATCATCATGTCATTTCATTACCAAACGGAATAAACAATCGTTCAAAATTTCAATTTCTTCACATTTTCGATTTTTTGAAATCTCTCATTTTCAAAAATTTCAATATTTCTGTACACTCGAAATTTCCAATTTTCGATTTTTTTTTTCGTGAATTCCAATTTTTCGTAATTATACAGTTTTGGAAATTTACAATTCTTTGAAATACCTTATCTTTCCGAATTTCCTATTTTTCGAAATTTCCAATTTTTCAAAAGTTCCAATCCTTTAACATTTCTATTTCTCTGAAATTTCCAATTTTTCAAAGTTACTGATTTTGAGGAATTTACTAATTTTGTTTGAGAATTTTCATTTTTTTCAAAATGTTTCCATCAATTTTCCATACTACTACAATTTCGGTATTGTTTTCAAGCTCTAACCCGAACGGCACCACTATCGTCAATCCAACATGTCGCCGAGATCCCGCTTCTGACGACCGAAGCCCCGTAGTCCTCACCGTGTGCGTCTGTCTTGTCCTGGTCCGTGATTGGTTGCTCTGTTGTCGTGTGATTGGTCGGGCTCGTTCGGAGTCGGCTGCGTGGAACGCTGGAAGCTTGATCCGCTGGAACGTGTCCAGAGGTTCCAGGCTCTCGTCGTCGTCAATGTCCAGCGGTTCCAGTTTTATCTCCTGGAATAACATAACAATCAGTTAACGGCACATGTTGACGCGCTCGCTCCGTGTGATCCGGGAGGCGAGGGGAATTACGTGGGTTCGATCCCGGCCGCCGACCATCTTTACAGGGGTTTATCATGGTTTCCCTCTGAAGTCTAGGCTAATGCCGGGATGGTTCCTACAATAAGTCGGTCATGACCGCTCCCTTCCCACTATCCTTCCCATTACCCAAGAACCTTCATCTCATCATCCCATCATCACTTCACACTTCATCCTATCATCACTTCATCATCACCGTTGGGCGTACAAAAAATAAAGCATGAGAACGTACATAAGGCCTATGTATATTATATATACAAAAATAAGTAGTTTTTTAATTTTGTAGTCAGTTTTTTATGATACGATTATGCTACTAATTCTTAATAATATGATAAGAGGTAACTACAATATAACGGGTACAGGTAGTGTACACTCGACTGATCCATATGAAATTGAGGCCGCCCCGGTGGCTCAGTCAATTAGCGGTAGAAACTGAAGTCACTGTTGGGCGTGGGTTCGAGTCCCGCGTAAGGCATGGATTTATGTAAACGTCCTCTCACCTATCATCACTTCATCATTTCACTATCACCCACTCATTCGGACCCCCATATAACCTAGCTGTTGGTGGGGTCGTTAAGCAACATTATAGATAGATAGACTTACCCTGAGTGCCTCTACGACCTTGGCCGGGGACAGTTCGACCCTGCGCTTCCTGGAGGGGGGCGGGTCGGGGGCGGCGCGCGAGCTAGAGGGCAGCACGGGCTGGCGGGCCTGGAGGCGGGCTGCGCGGGAGGCGGGACTCATCGGAGGCGGCTGAAACAAATACGTCGTCAACATACGTTTGTTCCATTGTTGGACGAGTGGATTGCGGGCCACCATACGGATGCGTTTGGGAGGGTTTGACTCCTTGATTGTTTACATTTACCGTATTGTCCCGAATATAAGACGAGGGTTTTTCTCGAAATTGCGAGTTCAAAAGTCACCCTCGTCTTATATGCGGATCTCGGCCTAAAATCGGTCAAAAACACGTTTTTTGCTAAATATGATTGGGCGCACTACACGTGCACACTCTAAGCAATGGAATCAACTTGAAACTGCAAAATATTGCACTAAAACACATTTAATAAATGTTTTATCACGAAGAAGCACCATTTTCCCATTATCCATCATTTTTATTTGCCGCGTAATAATAAACAAAAGCACTTTCAGCTGTTAGCTGCATTGTCTTGTCAGACCTTGACAAGTAGGCAAGCCATATGACGATCGCGCGTCATCGGCACTAGCCGAGTACACACGATCGTGAGGCCCCTCTCAACGGTTTCTCACACGCAGTTGGCATGGCTTACTCACGCGCGCAATACGAAATTGACTAAATTCTAACTCGGAAGAGTGATGATTTACGTGGGAAGGAGAATAAATCCTTTTTTCAATTGTTGATCTAAAAGTTTGGGGGGTCAGCTTATATTTGGGACAATACGGTAATTATAACTCGGGCTAATCGTTGCGTCACGTTTCTGTAATTTCAATGATCATTAGTATCCTAGTTTTTGTATATTATCGTTGATTATTTTAATTTTATATCATTTCAATATGAGTTTTTAATTATATCTCATTATATTTATCTATGTATTTTATATTGATTGTTATCCTGGAAGGGTTTATACATATATCATAGGACCAGACTTGAGCTGTGGTTATTACAAATTAACACTATATTTGATATGATCATTGATATAATAATTATTATATTACCACAAATTTGAATGTATTATATTGTAGAGAACATTTCTGTACATCCTAACAAAATGTTGAATTAATGTAATATGGATCTAAATAACAAAATAAACAATCCCATTATTTTCAAAGGACATCACAATCCGGAAAATAGATTTTTATGAAAAACGAAAATATTAATTTCCCTTATTTTAGAGAAAACTGGAAATCATAATCGCAATTTTGGAAATTGTAGTGAATTAATTTGTCCTCCAAAGACCATGAGTTATGACGTGGGCATTATCGTTCCTATATCAAAACAATTAACCTAGGTGTTGGTGGGGTCGTTAAGCAACAACATCAAAACAATCCTCATCGTCACAGCATTACTTTTTATCTATCACAATAATTGTGAATTTAAAAAAATTGTAAAAACTAATTATTAGTTTTCACAGTTTTTTTATATCATTATCTTATTTAATTTATCATTTCTTCGATACGTGACTTTATAGAACAAGATTAAGTGATAGAGCAGTTGGTAGACCGAACCCCGCTTTCAAATATTTTTGAATTTTTATCAAAATAAAGAACTCAACAACAACAACAACAAAAACGAATGGAGTAATATCAACGTCACGACTCGTGAAAGCCCAGGTTGTCCGAACGCGTACCTGAGGTGGCTGAGGTGTCGATGGCATGGTTCTCCTCTTCCTCGCGCGGTGGAGGCTGGACAACTGGCTGCTGGGAGGACTGGGGGTCTCCGTGTCCAGGTAGTCCCGTTCGAACGGCATGGAGTCTTCGTCGTGCGAGCTCGGGCCCGGGGTGGAGGCCGGCCCGGCTAGACCTGCGGACAAACGATCCGTTGAAACGTGCGACTCGAAGATCTTATAAAGAAGTTGTTATGATCTAGAGGTAGAGGGTCCCAAAATCACCACAAACACATTAAACTTCTGAAATAATAAGTATATTCATCAATTATAATTTACACTACAGCACAGAGAAAGGTCAACGATCTTGCCTTGACGGCCGCCCGAGCAGCCATCACTCGCATCCCTAACACTCGTGCCCAACCCTTACTTCTAGTTTACCCTAATGGCTTCTAACTAGTGATGCCTTCGGGTACCCGGGTCGGGTACGGGTAATGCATTACCCGGGTAATAATCTGTTACCCGGGTACCCGTCTAGGTTCCGGGGAATTGTGCTAACCTGTACGTATAATATAGAAAATAACTTTTATGAATCACTCAAGCTACCGAGAGAAATTCAACTTCGCATTCTACATAAGTTTTTTCACCTACCTTCCCAGACCTCCCTCAACTTGTCATAATGCGGTCGTCAAATCTAGTCGCACCACCCACCGTTATCTGTGGTCACACGTGCAGTGTACTGAATCCCTCTCCAGTCAACCCGGGTAAATTACCCGGGTAATTTTGGCGGGTACCCGGTTCCTAATTTGTTACCCGAAGGCATCACTACTTCTAACTAACGGTAATACGATACTCTACTCTAAATATATTGACCCTTTTAATCTATACTAGTTACTACTTACTTCTATGCCCTAACTGCTACTATCTAAAATCTATTACTATTCTAACTAATCTAGTTAGGTGAGGCCTAACAAAGTACGAGAGGAGGGTTAAGAATGGAAGTAGAAAAAGTGGATAGAGAAGTAGGTAAATATGGATCCATTCAGAGAAGTGTCGAAAGCGAGCACGTTGACCACTGCGCTGCATGTGCCGGTATGATATATCGAAATAATGGCAACCCTAATATCGGTAATGTATATCCATGGTTAGGTGTCCTCATTTCCTCCAATCAAGCTCGACGTCATGGAACGAATACCCACCTTTGATCTGCAACGCCTCGGCAGCGGCAAGTAGCGACGGCAGCTTATCTTGACCCACGTTGACCTCGCCGCGGTACATGAACTGTACGAGCGCTTCGATCTCCCAGAACCTGAGATCTTTCATCAGCACGATCGGATGCTGGCACGGGTTCTCTGACAACAGCTGTTCGAAGTAGCTGCTGCACGCTGACAGCATCACCTGCGCATGTCAGACAGACAATGTTAACGGGGGTCGAGCACGTTGATTGAAATAATAGAGAAATTCATCGTTACAATTTTTTTCTATGTTCACGAAGCAGTGCAATTGAATGAAAAGTATTTCAACCCCAAGATAATTTCTTGTTCTTCAATTCATTTGTCATTCTATTTTTGTGAATTCAATCACTTGCAAGATATTACGTCAATGAGTACAGAGAATGTGATGAAATTACCAATAGTAAAAATGTGTTAATTAAGCTAATTAATCAATTGCAGTACAAAAATAACATTGGTAACCAAGGGTAATAACAAGCTAATCCACTAATTATCGCTTAATCAGCAAATTTATTATTCGTAATACCGGGCTTTATCAACTTTTGGGTAAGTTGGTTTTTAGCACAGTTAGCCGTTTGTTTTAGGTCAGTTTAGCGGATTCAGTGGATTTAGCGGAATATCAGTTTTTCGATGATGACTTTTGAACGGTATGAGAAATCGAAATTCTGAAAAAACGAGGAAATACGGGTATGTTTAATACCTTCAAGACGGTGTAAGTAATAATAACTATTCATGTCACATTGCATAATCGTCAGGCGTATACGCTTAAAAATACACATTTTTCAACCGTATATGCCTGACGATTATGCGATGTGAGATAAATAGCTATTACTTACACCGTCTTGAAAGTATTAAAAGTATATGTCTTTCCATGTTTTCAGAATTTTGATATATCATATTCAGTGTTGAGTAGGAACTTATCGAGAGGAACTCGTTCCTTTTAATTAGCAGTAACTTAAAAAAAACTTCAGTTACTATTTTTAGGGAACTTGGAACGATTTGCAAGTTCCTTACTAAGTTCTTTTACACAGACTGTACTTCAGAAATCCAAGTTAAACTGGCGGTGCCAAGATTTATTTTGTTCTATTGTGTGTTGTATGTAAGTAACCTTGGACTATCCACCCCTGTTCCCAGCAACATTGTCTCCGCAATTCTCGGTAACCTTTCGGCAAAATATCCCAACTCACTAGAAAAACTCCTCGCCGGTAACTTTTGAAGTTCTTTCATTAGAACTGGAACTTTTCAGTTCCTTTTTTTCTCGAGTAACTTTAATTGTAACTAGTTCCTTTCTTAGAGGAACTTACCCAACACTGATCATATTGTTCAAAAGTTATCACTAAAAAACTGATATTCTGCTTCATCGACTCATACGAACAGTTGACTTGACTTGACGATGATCGTAGTTTTTAGTTGCAACCCTTGTGTGAATGTTCCTGTTTGTATGCATGTATTTATTAGTATGAATGTGTGTGTGTATGTGAGTATGAATGCAAACTTGACATTATCCTAACGGTACGACACATCTCTCTTGAGATTTATTCCTTTTAGTATTGAACAAACGACCAAAATGACGTTTTTTATACAATCATTTTGTTCAGCTATCAAGTGTATCAGTGTGTGTATGACGATTTACATCATACACACAGTCGTTCAATGTTGTGTTCATGAAATGTGTGTATGACTTTTACATCATACACACGTTTGTTTCATTGTCCTGTGTTTGAGGAACGTGTGTTTGACCATTTACGTCATTCATGTATTTGTTTGACCGTTCTGTGGTATGTCAAGTCCTTAACTCACCTCTTGCCGTTTCCAACACATTGTTGGTTTCATGATTCGGTTCATTACATCGTATTCATTACATCGGTTCATTACATCGTACAGGCGCAAAATTACCTCGGTGTCGACGCACCTCTAAACCCAACATTCATTCATTCATTCCACAGCAGCCAGCTTACCTTGTGGCACTTGATGCTACGGCCCTCGCACGCCAGCGTGACGTCGACAAACTGTTGCCGATTGAGCAGCTGCGGAAACGTGGCCTGCATGTTGCTGTGGTAGCTGTTCCAGCGCAGGCAGACTTCGGGCGGCGGAGGGGGCGGGGCGGGGGGCGTCTGCGGCCGCGGCTTGGGCGCCAGCGGGCGGCGGTGAACCAGCGGGGGCGGGACGACTTGCGGCGGCTTGACGGGCGGAGGCGGCGCCACTTGTTGAGGTACTGCGGACAACGAGAGAGAAGAGAAGGTGAGATAATGTATCGTTGAGTCGGGTGAAGACAAGGATATCGTGACATTAGACCGAGCGAGACGCAACGAATAACACGGGCCGGGATGGGGAAATAGCGAGGGTGTGATAACTTGTCTGACGGAGGGGAAACTCCCCTCCCCCCCGTGACACAGAGGGGGATGGGGAAACTACCCCGGCGATCACGCAGAACACCGTTCTATTTCGATCCACAGAGGAGACTGAATACAATAATGTAGCTGTAAGTCACATGAAAAGACGCAGAAATATATGCTGATTATCATGAAGTACATTTCTCAGCAGAATTGCCACATCAGTCATAACAATCGATGCACAAAGTCATTTATTTGGTGTGTCTCGGAGTTCTGCCATATAAGGATAACTACTGAGAAAATATTCTCGATCAGGCTGGTATCACCGCATCACGTGACTTACTCCCCCCCTCCCCTCCCCTTCCCAGACTCCGCGTCACCAAGGATGTCGACCTTTTCAAAATTATGATTTTCTCTTTCCATTATTTTCTTTCACCACTCTGACTCGGCAAACCAACGCAACCCTCAATACATTTAGATTGAAACTATCACTTCAACAATCGATTCAGTGTTAATGTTTGTTGGTATTTGTTGGTATATTTGGTGTTTGTTGGTATCATTGATCAGCCACAGTCAAGCTCAAATAGGCTGTCCGTCTGCCTCAATTATAGATTTCTTGTATTTTCTCCATGAAGCGTCGATAGATAATATGAAACTAAAATATAAGTGTGCAGATACACAACAGCTTCCACACGCTGTGAATATTTCAACTACCAATCGGAACTTGGATAAGTTTGCGTGTACAGAAAAAGTTTCATGTCAATCGGTCAAACCCTGCGACCTGTGCAGTGCTTACAGACAAAAAAAAAAAAAAACACATAGACAAAGCTCCATAAGAGTAGGATGGAAATCTTTGCTAACGCTAATCTAATAATTAATTTATAGGCCTATCATTATCAAGCATTAATATCGAATACATTTTCCCCAAAAAGAATGCCCGGTGCATGCACCCAATAGAGCGTATGTTTACACTGTATGCAGCCCTTGCTGCGAGACAGCTTGGCACTCTCCTGCGTCAACCCGAAGTGTCGGCCGATGTGCACGCGCAGGTTCGTCGTGCCGTGGTACGACATCGTGCGGCCGCACTCGTTGCACCGCACTCGGTTGTCCGTCAGCTTCGTGCAGAACCGCCACACGTCGCTCACCATGGCTCCCGGTGGCAATAAGTGAGGTTAGGTTGATCGCGTCACGTTTGTGTCGGAACAAGTAAGGTTATTTTGTCCACGTACAATACACAATTGAGGTTATGTTGTCCTCGTTCAACAAACAAGTGAGGTAATGTAGTTCAAGTCACGCTTGTATCATAACAAGTGAGGTTAGGTTGTCCACGTTCAATACACAATTGAGGTTAGGTTGTCCTTGTTCAACAAACCAGTGAGGTTATATCGTTCAAGTCACGCTTGTATCGTAACAAGTGAGGGTAAATTTGTCATACACGGTACCATCTCTAATTTTTCAAATTTGATCCTGAAAATGGTGTTTTCTAATAGATAAACATTAAATCTATCGAAAAACGGCGCCTGACAAATGAAATTGTTATCCTAAAATTAAATAAAACAGTCCTAAACAGTATGAAAATACACGGACATTGATCACAGTCAGCCATCTTGTGAGGTTAGGGACACCAACCTTGACCACTAACCCCAACCATTTGGTACCAAGTAACACAAAATTACTCAAGTGAGGTTAGGTTGTCCACGTTATATAATCATATTTCGCTAAATCGACTCATTTGGACTATTATTATAATATCTATTATCTCTATTATTATCCTTTGGGCTATAATTGTAATATATATTATCTATTATATATAATATCTATTATTTTTCAAACTTATTATTATTTTGATTTCTCACTTTAAAAAAAAATGATTGTAGGCCTACGCTCAAAGTCCTCCCATTCATATAATCCTGAATAAACCTGTCAATATCAGGAGATGAAAGTTGAACAGTTTTCATCACTTTGAAGGTATCCATGTTTGTATAGTCCACGTCTTTGATTCTTACTGATGTTTCAATATCTTATACCATTCAGAAGTTATCATACGAAACAAAAAACGCTTAAATGACGATCTGTTATAATCTGTCAACACTAGGCCTAGGCGATTAAAGTTGAATTTTTCTACTTGTACCATTTTGAAGGCATTACCTTGGGTAAATTTCATTCTTACTTGTATTTTGATATATCATATAGTTGAGAAATTATCACCGAAAAATAACAAAGGTCACGCTAAAATTACTCCCATTTATATACTCCTAAACAAAAACAACATTTTACTCATACCATTTCGAAGGTATTAGGGGGTGCATGCACGGTGCTTATAAAAATAGAGAGAATCACCTTCATTAATATTTGTCCATGTTCAAAAACAAGTGTAACTGAATAAAAAGTTCACATCATCAAGATAATTTTATGCTCTTTGATTAATATAACATTCTATTTCAGTGAATTCAATCAGTTGTAAGATAATATGTCAATAAATAAAAAGAGTGTGATAATATTAATTGACGTATTATCTCAAAAGTATTGAATTCACAAAAATAAATACATGTCATTAATTAAAGAGTATACAATTATCTTGGAGATGTGAACTTTTCATTCAATCACACTGGTTTTAGAAAATGGAGAAAAATACCGATAGTGAAGATAAATTCCTCGATTTGTGCAAGCACTCCCTTAACAATCTATATGTTTTTATTTCCTACCGATATTCGATATCTAATACCTTCAAAAAGTTATCACCAAAACAAAATTGAAATAACGCTAAATTACTCCCATTTGAATATTCCTGAACAAAAACAACATTTTATTTATACCATACCGAAGGTATTAACAATCTCTATGTTTTTCATCCCTCCCAATATTCGATATCTAATACCTTTCAGAATTTATCACCGAAACAAAATGACGCTAAAATTACTCTTAAATAACGCTAAATTACACCAATTTAAATATTCCTGAACTAAAACGACATTTTACTTATACCATTTCGAAGGTATTAACAATCTGTGTTTTTAATTCCCACTAATTATAAGTTATTACGAAAACAAAATCGAAATCACGCTAAAATTACTCTTATAACCTATCCGGGGTAAATAACGCTATATTACTCCCATTTAAACATTCCTGAACAAAAACAACATTTTACTTATACCATTCCGGAGGTATTAACAGTCTCATGTTGTTCATTCCTACCGATATTCGATATCTAATACCTTTCAAAAGTTATCCCCAAAACAAAATAACGCTAAAATTACTCTTATAACCTATCCGAGGTATTTGCAAGATAGCAGTTAAATAGTTTCAAACTATACCATTTTGAAGGTATTAACAATATCCGTATTATCAATTCCTACCAACTATTCGATATCTAATCCCTTTCAAAAGTTATTACGAAAACAAAATCGAAATAACCCTCAAATTACTCTTTCAACCTATCCGACGTATTCGCAACGCGTTCCTACACTCGCACTGTTCACCACTACACTGACTCACACGGGTTAACGGGTACAAGACCGGAACTGTGATCGCCCATGCTGCGGGATAGGGCGAGACCCCTGCTCGGTCAGGGTAGTACCGATCAATACTGGAGACCGGTTGCTAGGGGTTGGTTGCTAGGGGCTGGTTGCTAGGGGAGAGGGTAGTACTCGGCCTGGGGTGGAAGCGAGACAGGTAGATGAAGGGTGGACAATGATGGTGATGACAACCGGCACATGTAGCGCAGTGGTTAACGCGCTCGCTTCATGTGATCCGGGAGGCGAGGGGAATTTTGAACCCAGTTCGATCCCCGCCGCCGACCATCTTTATAGAGGTTTTTCATGGTTTCCCTATGTAGTCTAGGCTAATGCCGGGATGGTTCCTACAATAGGTCGGCCATGACCGCTTCCTTCCCATTACTCAAGAACCTTCATCTCATCATCTCATTAATCATCCATCCGACGCCATCAGATCTGCGCTATCAAACCCAATATATATGAAAAAACACGTCAGTTATCACACAAGAAGAGTTTTCATCGAGGGGTTTACAACTCGCAAATTTGGTGTACACCTGATTTCAGAGATTTCAAGAGATTTCAGGGGATTTCACACCGATTACAAGGGGATTTCCGGGATTTCAAGGGATTTCAAGAGATTTCACACCGATATCAAGGCGATTTCAGAGATTTCAAGAGATTTCACACCGATATCAAGGCGATTTCAGAGATTTCAAGGGATTTCAAGAGATTTCACACCGATTTCAAGGGGATTTCAGGGATTTCAAGAGATTTCACACCGATTTCAGGGATTCCAAGGGGATTTCAATGAGATTTCATGGCAAGTGTACACCGGATTTCAGGAGTTGTTTACACCTCGGTTTTCATATAATTTCCCAGCTTGCAGCGCGTACCATCATCAGGAGGGCGGCCGAAGATGACTAGTAGCCTATCCGAAGTCCTCTTGTTCGGAGGAACAGCCAGGTCCACCGTGGGATGATAACTCTTGATGTGCCTTGACAGGGATGACGTACCACCAGTATACGATAATATACTGCCGCAGATATTACATTTTACTGATTTTTCATTTGCCAGTTTTATAAATACGTTCCACACTGAGGATCCATTTGAGCGCTTCATGGTAAATCGAGAAACACTTTTAAAATTCTGAAATTGGATTTCAATAATAATAGAAATGTTTATTTTAGTAATTCTAGAGAAAACTAGAAATAATCTTCTCAATTTGAGAAATTGAAAATAAAAATTCACTTGAAAAACGCTGAAACTGGATTTCCAAAAAAAATGACGATATTTATTTGCCTAATTTCAGAGAAAACTGGAAATAATATTATCAATTTGAGATATTGAAAACAGAAATTGAAACCGAGAATCAATTGAAAAACCCCGTAACTAGATTTCAACAAATAATGAAATTATTTATTTTCCCAATATGAGAGAAAACTAGAAATCATACACTCAAATTGAGAAATTGAAAACAGAAATTGAAAATTTAGAAATTGAAACCAGAAATCACTTGAAAATCCCCGTAACTAGATTTCAACAAATAATTACGATATATATTCATTTCCCTAATTTTAGAGAAAACTGGAAATAATCTTCTCAATTTGAGAAATTGAATACAGAAATTGAAAATTTAGAAATTGAAATTAAGAATCACTTGAAAAACCCCTAAACTAGATTTCAACAAATAATTACGATATATTTATTTCCCTAATTTAAAAAAAACTAGAAATCATAAACTCAATTTAATAGATTGTAATCACTGTTTTTATCACTACAGAAATCACACCAGTCATGGCATTTCCGATTCTGTATACAAACCTAAACAGAATCGAGTAATGTCTATACCAGCTGACTCAGAAAAAGCGAATTAATTCATCGATATTCCTCAGATTGATAAGATGATATAGAGTTTTCTCTCAAATTAGTAGGCCTATAATAAATATCATCATTATTTGTTGAAATCTAGTTTTAGAGTTGCCCTTTAAGACACTTTCGAACCGTGTATGCACCCAGCACCCCCCTTAAGACACTTATTGAAACACTTAATAAAGTAACTACCGGTACTCACAACAAAACACAAGACTGTACTTTTTCAACATTCACTCCAACAAAGCGTGGATAAGAAATAATAGAGTTTTAATCTAAAATTATTAAAATAAAAATGATCATCATTTGTTGAAAACTAGTTTTAGGGTTATGACGCCCTTTAAGACACTTTTGAAACACTAAGAGCCGACTGTACCAACTGATGATTAAATATTAATTAGTTGATCATTACTTAAGGTACAAAAATAACATAGGTAACCAAGGGTGATAACAAGTTAATTTGCTAATTTTTGCTTAATTCACTAATCATCACGTGGTACAACCAAGTGAATACCAAGTAATAATTAGTGAATTTAAGCAAAAATTAGCTAAATAACTCATCACCCTTTGGTAACATATGTTATTTTTGTACCTTAAGTAATGATTAACTAATTAATATTTAATCATCAGTTGATACAATCGGCTCTTAATAAAGCAAAGACTCACAACAAAACACAAGACTGTACTGTTTTAACATACACTCCAACAAAGTGTGGATAAGAAATAATAGAGTTATAATTTAAACTCAGTAAAATACATATTGTCAATACAATGTTGAAATCTAGTTTTAGAGTTATGACGCCCTTTAAGACACTTCTGAAACACTTAATAAAGTAACTACTCACAACAAAACACAAGACTGTACTGTTACAACATTCACTTTAACCTCGCTTGGATAATACATAATCAAGGGGAAAAAATAGTAGGATATCCCAGCACATCTACCTTTCAAGGTTCGACCATACGTTCCACCCGACTTTTAGCATTGCCGCTTGGTAGTTTCGAGAAGGAGAATACAATAATGGTAAACTGGCATGCCCTTGAAGGTTCGATTGTACGTCTTGCGTGAGTTGTAGCATTGACGATTGACGTTTCGAAACTGGTATTCGAACTTCTTCCCCCCTCTCCCGCCACAGAAAACAAGACTCGTCGAGTGAAGACAAAGACCGGTTATGTGAATTGAGGACCGAGCAGATGGACCGGTCTACGGGTAGCAGGAATGTTTTGGCCAGACGGTTCGAAAGTTATTGACAAAAATGCCGCGGGGGGCCATGGCCCCCCAGAAAGCGATCGAGGTCAAATTGCACAGATAATTAGTGCTGAATTAGTGCTGATTAGTGCCGTTTACCCCGTAATTAGTGCTGCAATTTTTCGGAAGTTATTGACAAAAAATGCCGCGGGGGCGCATGGCCCCCCAGAAAGCCATCGAGGTCAAATTGCACAGATAATTAGTGCTGAATTAGTGCCAATTAGTGCCGTCCACACCGTAATTAGTGCTCTGATAGTTTCCGAGTAAAACGATATTTAAGGGGCTCTTTTTTCGTGAGGTGCGCCAACCAAGCGCCGCGCGCGAAATTCGAATTCGAACCGTCAAAAACGTACTGTACTGATAACTAAGATATATTGGCTTCGGTGAATGAGAATGAGGTTCAATGGTAGATGTAGTGACATATATTCTATAATGTATTTTTGGATAGTAGGAAGGAGTCGGTCGTGGCTTTTTTTCAAGAAACCATCCCAGTATGAACCGAAACGACAGATGGAAACCACGAAATATCTCGTGTCAGGATGGTCGAGCACGGCGGGAATTGAACCCCGGTCTCATGAATGGCCTTTATATCGTGTATGACGTTTATTCATGGTTATCATTATAGTGCCTCGTTGATGAAACAGTAGGAGGCTTGATAAGTTACTAAAAGCATGAAGGGTAACTGGGAAGGTATAACACATATTTCTTCGATTTTTTACACTAGGAAAACGCCTTATTTGCGTTGTGAGATGAGCTTAGAAGTATGGAAATGTTGAATTAGGAACATTTGGTCAGCTCAATGTACATATACAGGCCATGGATCACTTTAAAGGTTTAAAAACCGCGGCTGTCTGTTGGTATATACACCTTGGTTTCCAAACAATTATACCAGTGCCTTCTTGATATCCATCATAGATTTTGAACGTTTTAATTTATTGGTGACACTTGTTGCTCACATTTAATAGTTTCTTATTAATTGCTTTTATTGATGTGTAAAAAAGTACATTAAAAATGTGTTTTCTTCGTTATTTCACATCCGATTGTTCCATAAATCGCTTAAAATATGTATGATAGTTCTTCCCACATTCAGTATAAATTTTGAGAGCTTTGAAAAAAAAAATTCCAAGTATTTCTCCCCGGCCTATTCTTATGGGGAATTTCCATACTTTCCATTTTTTTCCGGAAAAACCGTGTTGACCGATTTTTCTGAAAAACAATCCCAACCTATTCTGGTATAACACCAATTTGTAAAAAAAAGTTTCGAGTTGATTGAAACTTTTTCCTGACCTGTATGCCGCGTACAAAATTACACACACACAAAAAAAAACGAGCCCAAAATTTTCGGTATATGGAATGAAAATCTTCGCTACGCTCATCTAATCACTCACAAATTCACCAAATCGAGCTAAAAAATTGATGATTGTGGCTATGGGATTGCCAAGGGATGCAAAGGGATTGTTGTTACTATTGATCCCGTATACACATGGTCAGTGGTGACACCATGTACACATTACATTTTGTGATGACTTTTGAGCTTGATTACCATATTTTAATTACCTGAATTCAATGCCACAATACAGGGAATATAGCACATATGAATAGTACACAAGAAACAATACAGGAAATGAAACTTCCTCCAATTATTCTCTCGATATCTAACCGGGGTATGTAGCGCGAATCTTGTCCATAGCCTGTTGCGAGGCTAGAGTTTGTTACAATTGTCCCCTGACATTAAGTTTAACCAAGGTGTTACAATGTCCCCTGCCATCAAGTTTAACCAAGGTGTTACAACTGTCCCCTGCCATTAAGTTTAACCAAGGTGTTACAATTGTCCCACAGCACCTAATTTTGTCAAGTGAACAATATATGTTACTCATTTTTTTTTAATGTTGCTTAACGACCCCACCGACAGCTAGGTTATACGGGGGTACGAATGAGGGGGTGATAATGAAACGATGAAGGGATGAATGGTGAAAGGACGCTCAGGAAACCCATGCCCAACGGTGACTTCAGTTACTACCGCTAGCGATAATTGACTTAGCCACCGGGGCGGCCAATGTTACTCATCACATGTTGTTTATCGAAATATATTATTCAGTTGATAGTATTAACCATTCAATACTGTATCTATACACACAATCACCAAGAGAATCAGATAAGATCATAACATGCCAGACAAAAAACAAACTTTTCTGAAAAGTTACTCGAAATGTGTCAGAACATACATTTTTCTTCCTAGAGCGCAGTCTTCACTGCACATACATGAAAATTACGTCAGACATACTGCCTTCTATGACGGATATATAAAAAGCTCGTGTCACATGTTAGTGGACGAACTCCTACGAGACGGCTCGACCGAGTGCCGTGAAATTCCTCACGCACATTCGATGGGTGTGGTAGAATGTCCTAAAGTATATGACATCTTCCGCCGAGCTTTCTCCTATGAGCAATATCCAACAAATTGGCACTTCAAGGACAACACCAGTAATGGCGTTGTTCACTGACATCAACGGCGTTGCTCAAGGTCTGCCGCACTCGCCGGCATTTGCGACACTACACGCTAGATAGCGCCTAATCCGCATTCCGGCACCTTATTTTTACATTAACAACCAACATTCACTACAAATCACTTCGATGGCAGAACAACGTTTGCCGAGTCAGCTAGTAATTCTATAATATCTTGAGATATGAGGCTCATCGTTTTCACCTGATTCAACGGTACACGAAACCAATCACAGTTAATATAGTATCGAACTTATCAATAAAATGCTTGTGTGAAGCTATCAAGGAATGTGTGTAGAATACTTGGTAAAAATTCTGTTTATTTACGTCATATCTGACATTTTCAGGGTATGTCGAAAAAAAGTCAAAATTCAGACACTAAATCAAGAATTGTGTCCCGGGAAATTTTTCGATTTTTTTCCTTGTTAATAGTTTCTCCAAATAATGTATTTATCAATAAAATGCTTGTGTGAAGCTATCAAGGAATGTGTGTAGAATACTTGGTAAAAATTCTGGTTATCTACGTCATATCTGACGTTTTCAGGGAATGTCGAAAAAAAGTCAAAATTCAGACACTAAATCAAGAATTGTGTCCCGGGAAATTTTTCGATTTTTTTCCTTGTTAATAGTTTCTCCAAATAATGTATTTTATCGTTGCCACGCTGACAAAAAATATGATACGTTGTCGACAAGTCATTTAGCGCCTATGTTCATGTCCGTGTACTTTGACATAGTTGTCAACATTTGTGGATATGGAGGGAGCGGGATAGAAAGAGCTAGTTGGTTAGTGTTAGGGTTTACAGGCGCGTCGACAGCGAGGTCATTTAGCGCCTATGTTCATGTCCGTGTACTTTGCCATAGTTGTCAACATTTGTGGATGTTTCAAACATATGGAGGGAGCGGGATAGAAAGAGCTAGAAAAGTAAGGTAATATGATCAAAAATAGGATAAAATAAAAGAAGACGATAGATGAAGAGAAAAGTAACAAGAAAACGAAAAATGGGACTGAAAAGAATAGTTGAAAATCACATCATTTGTGTAGATGTATTCATGTTTTTTGGGCAAATTGAAAAAAAAAATCAACATAAACCAGAGGGGTTTACAGCTCGCAAATTTAGTGTACACCTGATTTAAGATTTCAGAGATTTCAAGAGATTTCATAGGGATTTCAAGTGATTTCAAGTGATTTCATAGGGATTTCAAGTGATTTCATAGGGATTTCAAGTGATTTCATAGGGATTTCAATGGATTTTAAGTGATTTCATAGGGATTTCAAGTGATTTCATAGGGATTTCAAGTGATTTCATAGGGATTTCAAGTGATTTCATAGGGATTTCAAGTGATTTCATAGGGATTTCAGGGGATGTCAAAGGGATTTCAAGTGATTTCATAGGGATTTCAAGTGATTTCATAGGGATTTCAAGGGATTTTAAGAGATTTCAAGTGATTTCATAGGGATTTCAAGTGATTTCAAGGGGTTTTAAGAGATTTCAAGGGATTTTAAGAGATTTCAAGTGATTTCATAGGGATTTGAAGTGATTTCATAGGGATTTCAAGAGATTTCAAGTGATTTCATAGGGATTTCAAGGGATTTAAAGAGATTTCAGACGATTTCAGGGATCCCCAAAAAAATCTATTCAAATCAGGTCGACTCTTCAAGGAATGACCCCCGCATCACCTCAACCTTGACCCACCTCTCCGGCCCTTCGCCCGTCTCGCCCGCCTCCGGCCCGCGGCCCCGTGGTCGTGCACGGCCCTCACGTCGTGGACGCGCGTGACGGCGGCGTCGGAGCGGAGGGTGGCGCCGCAAGTCTTGTTCGTGCAGCGCCACACCGCCTCGTCGCTGGCCGTCAGCCGGATGCGCCTGTACTTGAAGCTGTCTAGCAGGATGCACGGGAACCCCCGACTCGTCGTTACTAACTCGAATTCCTGCTCATGCTGGGGATCACTGGGGGATCACTGCTGGATCACTTCTGAGTTACAAGTGGATCACTTCTGAGTTCCCTAGTTGAATTCACTAGGAACTAGGAACTAGGAAACACTAGGAGCAGTGATCACTGCTGATTCCTAGTGGATCACTTCGAAGTCACTTTCGGATCACTCCGCGGGTCATTTTAGGATCACTTCTGGGTTCCCAGTGGATCACTTTTCTGAGTTCCTAAGGATCACTTCTGAGTTCTAACGCATCAACTTTTGGGTCACCAGTTGATCACTTCTGAGTTCCTAGTGGATCACTGCTGGGTCACTTTTAGGTACCTTCCGGATCACTTTCGAGTTCCTAGTGGATCACTTCTGGGTTCCTAGTGGATCACTTCTGAGTTCCTAGTGAATTCACTAGGAACTAGGAACACTAGGAACAGTGGTCACTGCTGAATTCCTAGTGGATCACTTCTGGGTTCTAATTGGATCACTTCGGGGTCATTTAGGATCACTTTTCTGAGTTCCTAATGGATCACTTCGATCACTTTCGGATCACTTCTGTGTTCTTAATGGATCACTTTTGGGTATCCAGTTGATCACTTCTGAGTTACTAGCGTATCAATTCTGAGTTCCTAATGGATCCTTCGGGATCACTTTCGGATCACTTCTGAGTTCTTAATGGATCACTTTTGGGTCACCCAGTTGATCACTTCTGAGTTCCTAGCGGATCACTTCTGAGTTCCTAGCGGATCACTGTTGGGTCACTAATGGATCAATGCTGGATCACTTCTGTGTCTATTATGGGTCACTAGTAAAAAACTTAAAATTTGTAGCTGCCTTTTGGATCACTCCAGGGTCACTAATGTATCACTTCGAGTCTACTTCCGGATTCGAATGCTTTTTTGGATCACTTCTGACTTCGAGTAACTTCTCAATCGATCAATTCAGGTTTTGACTTTGGATATCTTTGGATCTTTTCGAGTTTATTGACTATCCCTGAAACGATTCCGAATAACTTTTTGATCACTTTGAGTTTTTATTGAGTATTGGGTCACTTATAGATCACTGCTGATTTGTGAAACCATTCTGGATCACTGCTGGGGCTTTGGATCACTTTTCAGTTCATAATCAATCACCTCAGGTTTACGGCTGACTTGAATGCCTCTCGGTCTGCATGTAATTATGAGTTCACTGATCAGAACATGAACAACAATTCATCTCATGTATCATTCACCGTCGCCAATAGATCTTAGTATCAGTAGAATAAGTCGTTAAATCCAATATATATATATATCAGGTTCTTCAAACTTTCGCGTTCAATATTGTAATTACACATTGCTTCAGGGTTTTTAACGCGTATTATAAAAACAAGGACAAATCCAAATATAAAATTGATTTATCAAGTGAATTGTCTAACGTTTCCGGAGCAGTATAGCTCCGGAAACGTTAGGCAATTCACTTAATGAATCAATTTTATATTTGGATTTGTCCTTGTTTTTACAATACGCGTTGAAAACACTGAAGCAATGTGTAATTATATATATCTATATCTATATCTATATCTATCTATCTATCTATCTATCTATCTATATATATATATATATATATATATATATATATATATATATATATATATATATATATATATATATATATATATATATATATATATGTTGCTTAACGACCCCACCAGCAGCAGCTAGGTTATACGGGGGTACGAATGAGCAGATGATAATGAAACAATGAAGTAATGCTAAGTAAAAGGACGTTTACAAAAACCCATGCCTTATGCGGGATTCGAACCCACACCCAACGATGACTTCAGTGTCTGAACCGTGCCTCAGCTGACTGAGCTACCGAGGGCGGCTAAATCCAATATAAATAAATAAATAAACGTAAATAAGAATTTCCCTATCTTTATAAATAAGCACGTGCCATGAAACTCATTGAGTCGATATGTTGGTGGTGCCCTCTACAGCGGCTCCGTCGACCTAACAGCCCGACTGTGACGTCATGACAACAACAGCGGACTGTTCGACCGACACGCCGAGCTGTCACGGAGACGAGCGATGCGTGACGAACATTGTGCGCAACAACAGGGATTAGACGCGGATGTTGTCATTTATTTATCGACAACATATTGGGTTTTTCAAGTTTTCATTTTACCGGGTATAATGACGCATTACACTGATGAATAAGATCTATTGGCGACGGTGGATGATATATGAGATGATGAGGCACCAGTTTTAAAGACGCACTGAACTGACGAATGCGATCTATTGGCGTCGCCGAATGATACAAGATATGATGGGATAATACCGACACACTATACTCATGAATAAGATCTATTGGCGACGGTGGATGATATATATGAGATGATGAGGCACCAGTTTTAAAGACGCACTGAACTGACTAATGCGATCTATTGGCGTCGCCGAATGATACAAGATATGATGGGATAATACCGAGTTAAACGACACACTATACTGATGTCTAAGATCTATTGGCGACGGTGGATGATATATGAGATCATAAGGCACCGGTTTTAACGACGCACTGTATTCGCGAATGCGATCTATTGGCGTCGCCAAATGATACAAGATATGATGGGATTATACCGAGTTAAACGACACACTATACTCATGAATAAGATCTATTGGCGTCGTCGAATGATATATATGAGAAGATGGGATGAGAATATATTTTATTATGTAATTTTTGGATAGTGAGGAGTTATTTGTGGCTTGTCTTTCTTTAACGACCCCACCAACAGCTAGCTTACAAGGGGGTACGAATGAGCGGGTGACTATGAAACTAGGGAGTGATGATAGGTGAAAGGACGTTTATAGATAACAATGCCTTAAGCGGGACTCGAACCCATTTGTTGATGTTGTGTGCGCAACCCAAGTGACTAACTAACCTAAACCTAACATAACTAACCCAACCGACCTAACTGACAACTAGCCAAGGTTCCTATCTGACCATTAATCTAATCGATAACTGACGCATTACGCTCAGGCCTACACAAATAGCAGTCGCAAACAAGAGTGATAAGTCGGTCAAACAGTTTGGACAAGAGTGAGAGGTCGGTTAAGCAGTTTATACGAATCGTGGCTTGTATTCGACACTAAACGTAACAACACAATGCACTTTCAAATCCCAATATGGTCGCCACAATGTTACAAATAAACAGTCAACCATGTTATATATTTAAAATAACCTCAGGCTTAATATATGAATTGTGTAAAAGGGCAAGAGAGAACAGCAGCTTACCGAGGTTCACAAGTAGATAGGCCTATTATGGTGGTGGAGAGCCGTTGATAGAGCACATAGAGATGAAGTAACACAAGATTATGACGTTTCGGCTGTTGCCTTTATCACTGTAGAGTAGGTAATGAAACCTACTCTACAGTGATAAAGGCAACAGCCGAAACGTCATAATCTTGTGTTACTTCATCTCTATGTGCTCTATCAACGGCTGCAACACCACCATGAGTAGGCATATCTACTTGTGAACCTCGGTAAGCTGCTGTTCTCTCTTTCCCTCTCACACAATTCATATAAATGTTATATATTTGTACTAAATGCCATTGTTGAGATTTGCGCGCGCTTTTTCACAAGTTCCACTATTCAACACTGCTACGTTCAAGGTAGAAATACCGTTATTGACAAAGCGATATTCCTCGACGGCACTTAAAGCACTTCTTCAAGCATTTAGCACTTTCCCCAACGCACTTCAGCACTTCTCTCCACACTTGTGTCGCAGTCAATACTCGACGCTTGCTAAACGCGCACTGTGGCAGGTGCGAGCCGGCACTGCGCTCAATGCTCGGGTCTCGCTTGGTCGCAGTTGCGCACCACTACACTGCGCACACGGGCGCAACCATCGGCCACCTGCGGCAGGTCGGTACGGTAGCGCTCTGTCTGGCCGGCTGGTGGGGTACAGTGGCGTACTATCTGACCGGCTGGTGAGGTACAGTGGCGTACTATCTGACCGGCTGGTGAGGTACAGTGGCGGTCTATCTGACCGGCTGGTCGGTAAAACAGCGAACCACCTAGCTGGGATTATAGTTATCTACGAGGGATACGCCACTGAGAGCGGCGTTGTTCTGGATCTATGAAATTGATCCGTCACAGTTTACTCCGTCATACCTCAAAGGCACATTACGTCATACCTTAAAGGCACATTATGCCATACCTTGAAGGTATATTACGCCATACCTTGAAGGCACTCTATACGTCATACCTTGAAGGCACTCTACGTCACACCTTGAAGGTATATTACGTCACACCCTAAAGGTACATTATGTCACACCTTAAAGGCACATTACGTCACACCTTGAAGGTATATTACGCCATACCTTGAAGGCACTTTATACGTCATACCTTGAAGGCACATTACGTCATACCTTAAAGGCACATTATGTCATACCTTGAAGGTATATTACGCCATACCTTGAAGGCACATTACGTCATACCTTGAAGGCACTCTATACGTCATACCTTAAAGGCACATTACGTCATACCTTGGAGGCACATTACGCCATACCTTGAAGGCACATTACGTCACACCTTAAAGGTACTCTACGTCACACCTTCAAGGCACTCTAGGTCACACCTCGAAGGCACGTAGGTCACACCTTAAAGGCATTGAACATCTAACCTTAAAGGCACTCTACAACACTCCTTAAAGGCCCTCTAAGCCACACCTTAAAGGCAATCTACGTCACACCTTGAAGGCACTCTAGGTCACACCTCGAAGGCAGTGTACATCACACCTTAAAGGCACTCTACGTCACACCTTAAAGGCAGTGAACAACACCCTAAAGGCAGTGTACATCACACCTTAAAGGCACTCTACGTCACACCTCACACACTCACCTAGTTTCAGCTCCTGCAGCAGTATCGCCGGATTGCTATTACCCCCCGGCTTGACTCCGACGGCCACCTCCTCCTCGTGCGCCGTCAGTATATTGAGCACGGCTCGGCTCGTCGGATCTCGGCCCGGCTTGCTCGTGTTCTTCGCCTCCCACTTGAGGTACGTCCACTTCTTGCGCACGTCGCTCTCGCTGCGGTGGATGCCGTCGCTACTCGACACGATCATCGCGATGTTGACCCACGCCGACGACCAGCCGCGGCCGCCCGCCACGCCGAACAGGACCGTGTTGCGGTGGGCGCGGACCGCGGCTAGGAGGACCTCGACTTCGCGCGTCGTGAAGTTCACCTTGCGGGCTTTGTTGCAGGCGCCGTGAGGACCGGGTGTGTGGGGGAAGGAGAGCATGGTGGGGTTAGGTTAGGGTTAGTTGAGGTTAGAGGTCAGGTTGACCAATTTGAGGTCAGAGGTGAATTTGACTAATTTGAGGTTGGAGGTGAATTCGAACAATTTGAGGTTAGAGTTCAATTTGACCAATTAGAGGTCAGAGGTGAATTTGAACTATTGGAGGTCAAAGGTCAAATTGACCAATTGAAGGTTGGAGGTAAATTCGAACAATTTGAGGTTAGAGTTCAATTCGACCAATTTGAGATCAGAGGTAAATTTAACCAACTCGAGGTCAAAGGTCAAATCGACCGTTGGGAAGTGAGATTCGGACTATATGGAGGTCAATGATAAATGAATCTGTGCACAAGTCTTGGCCTCTTGAAGATGAAGATCAGTTGATATTTGATCACTTGAATTGTCTTGCTGACCTCTTGAAGGTCACTGAAGGTCGAATTTTCGCAACTTGAATGTTAAAGCCAGTACAATTGAGATCACTTGAAGATCACTGACGGTTGAATGTTGACAATAGAATTGTCTTGCTGACCTCTTGGAAATCACTGTCTATATCCGATTCACTCTCGAAACTGGTGATATATCGCGTTTTCCTTGTTCCTATAAAAGTAGTCCGTTAGAGGTGTGCATGCATGGTGTTTATAAAAATAGAAAAATTCATCTTTAACATAATTTTTTATCAATGTTCACGAACCAGTGTCATTGAATATAAAGTAAATCAACTCCAAGATAATTGTATGCACTCCAATTTAATTTAATATTTAAAATTCAATATAATTTGATAATTTATTAATATGACATTTCATTTTTCTGAATTCAATCATTTTTAAGATATAATATTTCAATGCATAGGGCCTACATAGAATGTATTGACGTATCATCTTGAAATTGATTGTATTCACAAAAATACAATTATGTCTGATTGATAAAAGTGAATGAAATTATTCTTTGGAGTTGACAAACTATTCATTGTGTTAAACCGGTCGTGAACATGGAAAAAAATGGTGGGGATAAATAATTCGATATTTTTATAAGTACCGTGCAAGCACCCCCTTGACACTATAGCACCCTCCTAGCAACTACGTAGTGATATCGGCCCACTGGTAAGATGGTCTATCAAAGTGACAACATAAGCTAATCCCATTAACACATTTGTATAAATGTTAAAGGACATCACACCCATGGATCTAGTTTTTAACGAATAGTGACGATATTCCCTTCGATGAATTCAGAGATACCCTAACTAATTTTTTTATTTTTGTTATCCGTATTTATTCCCTTCCTTCTTTTTTTCAAGTTATCATTATTATTTTTCCATTTTTTATCATAACTATTCCTAGATTTAATTAACTTATGTTTTGTTACTCATCCAATTGTTATTTCATAACTCTTTCAAATATTTTATTATGGTTATTTTTGATATTTTAATTAATTGATTTTTATTCTGTGTTTTTTAAACAATCTTATGTGTATAAGACAGACTTTTTTCAATGAAGATATATATATATATATATATATATATATATATATATATATATATATATATATATATATATATATTCAATCAAATTATAGAAAAATGAATCTTTATGGATAATTGAAGTCATTTTTTGAATAAGAAACACCCAATACAATATATAGGCATATATGCACTACCGGTATATATATTTGAATAAAATGTGTACCGGTACAGTTTATATATATATAAAATCATATTGGGTGTTTCTTATTTGAAAAACGACTTTAATTATCCATAAATATTCATTTTTCATCACATTACGAGTCTTTTAAGTCTACGAGATATAATAATAATATATATATATATAAATATAAATATATATAGGCCTATATATATATATATATATATATATATATATATATATATATATATATATATATCATCTGGACGTTTCTATCTCTCTCTCTCTCTCTCACTCTCCCTCCCTCTCGCACGCTAACGATGTTGGCTAGTTATCAATGAAAGCGATGCAAGCTCGGCACAGCCGGTCGTCACGGCGGAGACCACCGACCGGTCACGCGTAGCACGTGGCGTGACGTCATACTGGACTTGGTTGTCATGGTTACGGTGGTAAACAAGCCGCTGGGGAAATGGGGAACTGAACAGCAGGCTTTGTTCATTGGACGTTATTTGTTGTTGTTATGAGTAATCTGAATTGACGAAATATTATCTGATCTAATTCTAACCTAACCAATCTTAACCGGACGCGAGAATTTTGCTGCAAGTAGGTTTTTGAAATGACCTTTTTTTTAAAGGCTCTTCATTAGATGACAAAATAAATTTTCCACTGAAAATGAATCTATAAACCCTAAAAGGGTTCAACTGTGGGATAAGTACACATGAAAATAATTTGGATAATGAACAGGCATGTTTTTCAACTTATATACAAAAAAAATACTAAATAATGAACCCCATTACCAATCTGAAGTTATAAAGTGAACAGAATGAGATTCACAAGACATAAAATTAAAGAATTTCAAAAAAATATTAAAAACATAGTAGGCCCTAGTACAAACAAAAAAACATTAGTAAAAACAATAGTTACAAATCACATCTTTTGTGTAGCCATTTTTGTTTCTGCGGTCAGATTGAGAAAAAATACAACCATAAAAGGGGGTGCTGACACAAATTGAGAAATGTATCCTTACTATTTTTATCAATCTTCAAAAACCAGTGTGACTGAATGGAAAGTTCACATCTCCAAAGTAATTTTATGCTCTTCAATTCATATGACATTTTATTTTTGTGAATCAATCAGTTTTGAGATAATACGCTTTGATAATTTTATTTTGTGAATTCAATCAGTTTTGAGATAATACGATTTGAGATTATTTTATTCATTGTGCGTATCATCTTAAAACTGATTGAGTTCACTGAGTTATAATGTCACATTGATTGAAGAGCATGACATTATCTTGGAGATGTGAACTTTTCACTCAGTTACTCTGGTTTTTGAGAACATAGAAAAAAATTAGTGAATGTGAATTTCTTTATTTTGATAAGCAACAAATTACTACTACAATAATTTTACTACCGTATACTATACTTATTTACGTATTTTACATGGGTTGTAGAAACAAAAAGTAGGCCAAATGTAAGGTATTTCAAATGTCTGGTAGATAAAATGACTATAATGTCAGATTATTTGTATTTTAATTCATTGAGCGTATTTTTCCATGGGTTGTAGAAAAGAAGAGGAGGCTAATGTGTGGGATTTCAGATTTCCAGTAAAGCAGTCAAAATGAATTGAAAATGATCAATTATCATGTATTTAATTATTTTAATTTCAACATGGGTGATAGAAATGGGTGGTTAGTCAGTTTTCCGTTATATTAGTTATCTGATAGGGAAAAAAAAGACGTCCCACATGTGTGTATATATATATAAATATATATATATATATATATATATATATATATATATATATATATATATATATATATATATATATACATATATATGATTTGAAACTCCCTTTTCCATGATGCATATTTGTAAATAAAGACATCTTTTGGGTTTATTTCATGGATATTATTCAATCATAAAGACAAATCCTGGCGAAACGTTGGTCTTTATGATTAAATAATATCCATGAAATAAACCCAAAAGATGTCTTTATTTATATATACGTATACATGCATATTAAATATATATATATATATATATAAATATATATATATATATATATATATATATATATATATATATATATATATATATAAATATATAGCCGGCCCGGTGGCTAAGTCAATTATCACCAGCGGTAGTAACTAAAGTCACCGTCGGGCGTGGGTTCGAGTCCCGCATAAGGCATGAGTTTTTGTACACGTCCTTTTATCTATCATCTCTTCATCGTTTCATTATCCCCCGCTCATTCGTACCCCTGTATAACCTAGCTGTTGGTGGGGTCGTTAAGCAACATAAAAAAAAATATATATATATATATATATATATATACGTAGATCTATATTGGTAGAATATTTATATTTGCACGCACTTCTAGCATGCGTGAAATCTTTTATATAAGTTCTAGCTACATCACTACAACACGCACTTTAACATGCGTACAATCTCTAAAACGCACCTCCGATTTGCTCAAATCCATCCGGCAACACCGCATCCAACAATATCGCATTAATTCCAAATCTTCAAATATTTTCCCCCTCACAGATCAATAACGGCCGTGATGCCAAATAACCGACCATTGTGCGCAGACGCCGTCTAAATACCAACAGACAGAGACAGAAAATCAGTTGGGTGGGTGGGTGGGGGGGAGGAGGGGAGAAATTTATGACTCACCGGCCAAGTTTCAGAAGCCGGCGTCAAATTTAATATTGTTCGATCGATAAAGCAGGCCCCCTTGGTTACCATGGCTTCTTTATCGGTAGATGTCGCGAATATTAAAACTGGCCAATGGCTGGTTTGAAACAGGAAGGGGGGAGAAGACGTGTTTTTCATATCGATTTGAAGTAAATGTCGGATTTAAATAGGTATTTAAGTTCGCGGTGAGGTGGTGGGGTTGGTAGAGGGGAGAGAGGAAGCGTAAATTCCTAGTCTGAAATGTTTGATATGTCAAATTTATACTTTTGGAGGTATTGGAAGTTTGGTTTGATGAATATGGCAGATGAAAGTATAAAGTGGTAAAGAATTTAGATATAATCATGAAATTCATGGAACTATTCAATTGATTTGGATATCATTTTCGATTAGTTTTCAAATCCTCGAAAACTCCCTGAAAGATATACGATACAAAAAACTGGAGATCCAAATTTAATTCATATTGACGTTCGAAATTCGAAAAAGAAAGGTCAAATGCATACTTATGAATATTATTATTGATAGTTTGGTACTATATGTGATGAAGCGGACATGATCTATTATTATTAGTCTTAACTTGATCTATAATATAATTTTAGACCCTATACCGTATGCAAGTACAGTATTGTTACTGTACTTGGATAACCTACTTTAGGGTTAGTATATAAACTCACCCCTAGTTACTCTCTTCAGTTCATTTTTCTCTCTCGCTCGACTTCAGTTCTGTCAGTTCACGCACATCACGCTCGACAATGCGGTAAGTGTCCATATTATGTGTACTTCATTATTATTATATTATTATAATCTAGATTATGACGTTCTTAAAATAAACATAAAACGAGAGCCATGTTTGATCGACTACTGAATTCTTGCCTCACGGCAAGGGGAATCCACGCCTCGCCTTTTCTCCTTCTCCCTCAAATCATGGGCTGTCAATTGCCCCCAAAATTGACTGGTGACAGTTGCCATCAAACCCCGCTTCACGACACTAGTATACAGCGGTGAGGATAGATTCAGTATGTCAAAAAAAAAGTTCCAATTCAAACGTGGGCCTAGTTATGTAGTTTTCTTATCCATTTTTTGTTTCTAGTTATAGACCTAATAGTTAATTGTTTTAGTTAGTTAATTGTAGTTAGTAACTTTGTTCTGACCCAAAGTTTTTGTCTCACTCTCATTATTTCAATGCAGTGTCACGAATTTAAAATCAGATCAGTTTTGTGCGATTTTTTTTCTCGTTGTATATTAGACTTTAGAAGTGTTGATAAGTTATTGTTCGATAAATCATGTGTTTTGGAAGCGTAGGCAGCGTATCGGAAGTGTATGGAGTAGGTTTTAATATAGATGTATTCAAGTAAAATAATAATAACTATCGTGTAGTAGACTAAAAAAATACGATGGCAGAAAATAACGATAATTTCAGAGGTGTCATCTCGATGGTAGCTAAATTTGATGGTAATACTAAAACATGCTCCCTAGTGTCATTTTTTGAGTCAGTAGATATTGCCGCGAAGTTAGGTCGGTGGGGCGACGAAAATAAATTAGAGGTGTTAAAATATCATGTAACGGGAGCGGCCAAGGACTATCTCCGTGGACTGGCGAACTATTCTACTCTGACAGATGCTCAGATAAGGAAAGCTCTGAAAGAAAGGTACGAAACGTCGACGTCCACTATCCAGCTGCTGCAGGAGTTTATGAACTGCAGGCAGCGCATCAACGAAACAGTGCCAGACTTTGGTTCGCGTTTGCAAAAAGCAGGATTTCTGACATTAGTAGTAGGCGCCAATGAAGCACGAAACGTTTTAGAGAGAGAAGTAGTTCAGCGAAACCTCCTGACCTACTTTATGAACGGTGTGCGGGGGCCAATAAAACGACACCTGATGACCAAGTCCCCTGCAACATTCGAGGAAGCCCTGGAGATTGCTTCGCGCGAGGAGAAGTACGATATGGAGTACTTCGGCGACGCTCAGACCGTACACGCTGTACGACAAGAAGTGACTCCACATCATCACCGTCACGAGAGGCCTGCCTACGTTTGTTACGAGTGTTCGGAGCCAGGGCACCAAATTCGAAATTGTCCCCAGCGACAATCAAGATACAGTCAGCAGCCCTATCAAGCGAACTACGGGAGGCATTATCAGGGTCCGTGGATCGAACCTCCTCAGTATCAAAGGCCTGAGCAACAACAATATTCTTATGCCGATAACTTTCACCAAGGAGGGATGCAGCCGAACTATCACTATAATGAAACGCACAGTGGAGGGCATCACTTCCAGAATTATGGAGGACAACGTTTTGAGAATGGTCAGAACTTCCAAAATGGTCACCCAAGATACGGTAACCCTCACGTGAACTCACCCGCCTTCGTCCAACACCCTTATCACAATCAAAATCATCCTCAGCAACAACAATACCGACCTACTTTCCCAAATCAATCTGACCGTCAAGCTACTACACAGAATAACGGGGCACGTTTAAACTAGAGAAGCTGTTCATTGACTCCTCAAATGAACGGGAAACGAAACGGAAAGTGAATTCAACACATCCGGCTCATGATGCTACAGATATAACCAGCGTGGAGGTACAACTTCAAAGCAAGATACATTCACAGCCTCGCACTCAAGCAACGCTATTGGTTGATACTGGAGCAAGCATAAGCCTAGTTGGTGAATCCGTTTTAAAGAGGGGAAATATTGACTTCCACAGAAGAAGATGTCCGGTCTACGGTGTTACAGGTCACGCCTTGCCTATAATTGGAGAGGTCGATCTGAAGGTCTCTATTGGCAGTGAAGATTACGACTTCAACTTCTCAGTAAGTGATGATAACATGCATATGGAAACAGATGGAATACTTGGTCGGGATTTTCTCAAGTTTTATGAAGTAATTGTGGATTTGAAGAGAAACGAGCTCATACAGAATGCTAACGTTATTAAATTAAATGGGAATAACGTTGATGTGAGACATGAAGAAGAAAGGAAGAGAGAAGGAAGGGTAACAGGAGAAGAAGAGATCGACGAAAAACAAGAAGCGATTGATTTGGCCGCCAAACTGAGAATCGCACCCAGCGTCCCGATGCCTATAGAAAATGATGATGCAGTGAGGATTCCTGCTAAAACTATTGTCGGTTACGTGGGAGAAATTGAACGTTTATCAGTTAGAGAGATAGTAAATAGTATTAGCAATCAGTCGAAAGTGCCAACTGATGAACAGACGAGGAAGATCAGCGAGCTCTGCAAACTGGAGCATAGTGAAGAAATGAGTGATGTTAAAAATGCACTTCACGAATATGCAGATTCAACTTCTGAAGACGGAGATGAACTTGGACTTGCGAGTACAGCAGGACAGCAAAGAATATTACTAGAGGAAGGTGCGTCCCCTATAAAGAGGCCCCCCTATAGAATAGCTCATAGCTTACGCCCTGTGGTGAATGGAGAATTGTCTAAGCTTTCAAAGAAGGGCCTAGTCGTACCTTCATACAGCCCAGGGTCCGCTAGTGTAATACTCGTGCCGAAGAAAGATATTACGGGAGTGTCGCACAAACCAGGACCTTCCATTCCTCATGCAGACGGCCTGTCACGACCACGAGTGAATGTCAACAGTGAACGGTTGGCCAAAAATTACGAGGTAGTGCAAGAAGATAACGTTACAGCGACGGGCGACGAAGACAATGGGTTCATTCCCGAACGAGGGAAAAGATATAGAATTAGGTTATCGGCTAATAACAATACAATAGAAGAAAATGTTTCTTCCAACGACGAGTGCGAAATGACTCCACGAAATATATGTTTAGATTAGACTTAGGATGTATTTAAATTAGAACATATATAGTCTTAGACACGGACACGGTAATTGCATCCCAATGAATAGTTTGAATGATTTAAACTTCGAGTTATAATAATAGGTAGTGAAAGACGAAAATGCGAAGAGTATTAGAATAAAAATAAGTGAAATATGTCAATGAAGTGTAGAAGTAGAAATGTAGCAATTTAAATAATGAACTTCCTATTTTAATATTGAACGGTATTATGATGCATAAACACTCCTTACCTCTAAATGTATTTTATCCTATATATAGTTTCGTTTAATGTAACAATGGGATAAAGGGTGCATGTGGTTTATATACTATAAGAGCCAAATGCTTAGAATGTGGAACAAGCCACGGAATTTAAAAATAAATAAGGAACACGCATGTAACGGACACTTTAAATATGTCACTATCATAGATACCACTGCCGCATAAAAATATTTCAGTATTGAGCACATAACTTCAGATTTAAAAGAAAAGTGAGAGTCAAAATAAATATCACGGAAAATATGTCACTGTTAACCGTACCAACCCCGATCGGAGACTAACTAACATCCGTAACACTGATATTAGTGTGCGTAGACCTATTAGTGACGTTGAAGGAATTACCACTGTACCAAATTAGAATTATAAGATCTATAGCACTTGAACTAAACGGTCAATCAAGAACACTTTCGAACCTCTCTATTTCATTATTACGGTATAAAGTTTCAATACGATAGCCAGATGGACCTGTGAAGCCCATAGAAATGTATAAAATGTAGCATTGTAACTTATAGGAAGAGTATATTATAGAATATGTATAGAACATAGAATAACTGATATCACTATTATTATTTCAATTTATACCTATTTGAGAAAACAGTCCGCGACGCATAGATTATTAAATAAGAGAATAAGCACAATATGCCAGTAATTTTTAATATTATTTGTCATATTCTATTTTAACGTATTCTATTTAATTTCATTGTATTTTATATTTCATATTTATATTTATGCTTATGAATTCAATTTAATTTATGATAAAGATGAATTCATTTTTTTTTGTTATTCAAACAGTATTTAATAGTGAGGAAGTGTCTTTCAAATTTAGCGTAACCATTTAAGTAACTTGTATTATTAGTGAAACAAACAAATCTATTACTTTATTTTTAATTTCATTCTTCGTAATAATAAGATAGCGTATTATAATTTTAGCGTATCAGTGATCTGCTTGGTTATTGTCTTTTAGTCCTGGTGCAGCCCGGAAGTCGACTAGCTACATCTGCGAATTCACCACCGAACCTAAGATGCAGGCCACGACGTCCGTATACACCATGGACCGACACATGAGGCAACCCGGCGACGGCGAACAACAACCAGAGAACAGAGAAACACAAGAAGTTCGAGTGCATCTGGGTCGTCGTCGAGGAATCCAATGTCCATAGTCACGTGTGCCACAGAAATAATGAAAGGGAAAGGTGATGTGTATTCGTAGGGTAGACTCGCGATTTTAACGGTTGTTCACCACGCTAAACAAATTCAATTTCTAAATTCACTTTCAGAAATTGAAGGGAGGATAATTAATCATTGCCGAACACTTTTCCTTTAATATTACTTACAACTATCGAGTTTTTTTTTAAAGTTCATAACGATAAATTTGCAAAAATAGACATCTTCACTATTCAATATTCAATTTACTTATTCTCTTCAATATCTTTACTTGTAGTGCCGTAGTTTTTTTAAAGAGTCACACCTCTACTGTCAGTGGGTGACCGATATCTTCAATGTAGTATGATCCTCCCTTGAACCCGTCAGCGTATAGTTAGTGTAGCCAAGTTATATAGTTAGTGTGACCCTTATTCACTACTCTTTTTCGTAATCTTGTTCTTAAAACTACCCCCTTAGAATTAGAATAATTGTAAAGTCCACAACCGTGGTGAACGCTTCAAGAATAATATGTACTTATATATGATATACGCATAGTAAAATGTAATTTCATGAATAAATATTTGAATTTTTTTTTAGATAATAATTGGAACACTCCCGTTTGGAAGTATTTCCAATTTCGCGAAGTCGAGGGTGATGTGATGAAGCGGACATGATCTATTATTATTAGTCTTAACTTGATCTATAATATAATTTTAGACCCTATACCGTATGCAAGTACAGTATTGTTACTGTACTTGGATAACCTACTTTAGGGTTAGTATATAAACTCACCCCTAGTTACTCTCTTCAGTTCATTTTTCTCTCTCGCTCGACTTCAGTTCTGTCAGTTCACGCACATCACGCTCGACAATGCGGTAAGTGTCCATATTATGTGTACTTCATTATTATTATATTATTATAATCTAGATTATGACGTTCTTAAAATAAACATAAAACGAGAGCCATGTTTGATCGACTACTGAATTCTTGCCTCACGGCAAGGGGAATCCACGCCTCGCCTTTTCTCCTTCTCCCTCAAAATCATGGGCTGTCAATTGCCCCCAAAATTGACTGGTGACAGTTGCTATCAACCCCGCTTCACGACACTATAGGTGAAACTATCCAGTAAAATATTCCTGATATAAATTCATAAAATTAATTGAAATTGAAATACTTCCGAGATTATTTTCGATTAGTTTTTAAATCCACAAAAACATGCTACGGCAATACCAGATCCATTTTACTAGAAGGGCTAAACTTGATTTTTGTCGACGTTCGAAATTTGAAAAAAAAAATTATAGGGCCTACTTGTACTTTGATTGAATCTTCGGTACATGACAAATATGGACATTACCTCATTTCCGGTATAATAAATTGATATATTCGACACGAAAAACTTTCTCACCTCTATCTTTAAAATCATTTATTTTTATTTGTATGATTGAAGCTTTTTATTTAAGGTATTTTAAATCAGTGAATTAAATAGCAGATCTAGTGAAATTGTCCCAATATAAATTCATAGAAATCTCGTTCTTCCTAGAGCGCATCTGCTGCGTTTTCCCTATGTTATCTTCAGCACAGCGTTTTATCTACATCAGAACCAAGACTACACTGGCCGTGTCTCCCTGTCCCATCAACATTAACGACCGGCCGTCTCGGTCCTACAATCTCACGACCGGTAGTCTCTCTACGGTGAGATTTAAATTAATCTAGCTTCACACAAAGATGTATTTATAAGAGCCGATTGTACCAACTGATGATTAAATATTATTTAGTTAATCATTACTTAAGGTTCATAGAATAACATTGGTAACCAAGGGTGAAAACAAGTTAATTTGCTAATTTTTGCTTAATTCACTAATCATCACTTGGTACAACTGCCTCTAATTTATGAATATCGGGTTTAAGGAGGTTCATGCATGGTGCTAATAAGAATAGACAAATTCAACTTCATTAATTTGTATCCATGGACAAAAACCAGCGTAATTGAATAAAAAATTCACATCTCCAAGATAATTTTGTGATCTTCAATTAATATGATATTCCATTTTTGTGAATTCAATCAGTTTTGAGATAATACGTCAATGAATTTTACCACATTTTTTAAATTCATTGACGTATTATCTCGAAACTGCTTAAATTCACTGAAATAGAATGTCATAATAATCAAAGAGCATAAAATTATCTTGGAGATGTGAACTTTTCATTCAATTACACTGGTTTTTGAACATAATAAAGAATTAGTGAAGGTGAATTTCTCAATTTTTATAAGCAACATGCATGCACCCCCTTTGCAATTCATTGTTATTTAGTACATTGTACTATTGTAGGCCTACATATAGTACCGAGGGGTTCACAACTCCTGAAATCCGGTGTACACTTGCCATGAAATCACATTGAAATCCTCTTGAAATCCCTGAAATCCGTATGAAATTTCTTGAAATCCCTGAAATCTCTTGGAATCTCTGAAATCAGGTGTACACCAAATTTGCGAGTTGTAAACCCCTCGCCTATCACTCATTGTTTTTGTTTCAAATTTTCATCTTTTGTATAATGATGAACGCTGTCATTGGAAGAAGTGAACATTGCCTAAGAGACTTGGTTCAAAGTGAAAGATATCAACATCCGTGTGTTTGGATTATTCCTAATACGGTTCATACTTATGTGTTCCAGACTTTCGGCCACTTAAGACTTTTATCTGCGGCGAAGAAGTGTGGTCACAGATAGCATAGACCTGCTATCAAAGTTCATTGATTTCAATTTAAATAATAATAAAATGGGGTGATAAAATCGACCTTGTGGTGCCCTGTCCAAACGATCCTAATTTCATCCTTATCCTTACTAGGACAACAATGATTTTGTATCAAGTTTCGATGTTATTAATGAAAAAAGCGAGGGTCCTGAAGTCCGGTGTACACTCGACCATAAAAACCCATTGAAATCCCTGAAATCACTTGTACTCCCCTTGAAATCCGTATGAAATCACTTGAAATCCCCTCAAATCTCTTGAAATCTTTTAAATCACCTGAAATCAGGTGTACACCAAATTTGCGAGTTGTAGACCCCTCGCAAAAAAGTTATTTTATTGTTCGTTCCCCCCCCCCTAACCCTCTTGGATACCGGGAACTTTCCCACGCAAATGTGTCGGCTTATGTCTAGTCTCGTTTCAATATATTTCAATACATTTATCAAGGAATTTCCAACCAATGGGTATATGTTTTGTTTGTCAAATTCTTGTTTCTCAGAAATTAGTCCTATATTATTCATAAAATATACACACAAAATTCAATTCCTGTAATGTAGCTTAACGACCCCACCAACAGCTAGGTTATACGGGGGTACGAATGAGCGGATGAAACGATGAAGTGATGATAGATGGAAGGACGTTGACAAAAACCCATGCCTTATGCGGGACTCGAACCCACGCCCAACGGTGACTTCAGTTACTACCGCTAGCGATAATTGACTTAGCCACTTGAGCGGCTAAATTCAATTCCATTTATATAATAATATTATTATTATCGTTATTATTTCATACGTACGGTAAATAATATAGGCCCAGATGTATATTCATTCAGTTACGTAAATCAAGCATTAACATTGTAAACATTAAAATAGAAAAGTGAAGAGTAATTTCCAGAATAACAAATGGAGTTTACCGGCAGTTCAAGTGATAAAATATATGTCTTCTACTCTTTTCCTTCTTCCCCCCCCCCCCCCACCTTACACCTGTTTACATTAATGACTTCCGAGATATGAGATAAATAGTTCTTGAATGAAGCATTTTAAAAGTATCACAAATATGTGTGACTAATTGCATATCTCAATTAAAATCTCTTTCTTATGATTTTGATGTATTAAACCATTAAAAAAGTACTTTATTCACTGAATAGTTATTTTCTTGGAAACGGCTCGTCCGATTCCAATAGGAGTGTGTTATAATGTGTATCATTGTTGTAGTTACGTTTTGGAAAATTTGGAATTCTGTTGAAAAATATTGATTTTCAAGATTTTTCCGCCTAGCCATTTCTTATGGGGTTTTTCAAAACTTTGAAATGGTTTATCTAAAAAGTGGTTGGACCTACTGGACTCAAAAACTATACAGTTCCAAGTTGGATAAGTTTGCGCATACAAAAAAAGTTTCATGCCGATCAGTCCAACCGTGCGACCTGTGCAGTGCGCACAAACAAAAAGAAAAAAAAAAAAGAGACAGACAAAGCTCCGTAAGAGTTGCATGGGAACTCTTCGCTACGCTCATCAAATATTCCATTAAATCGTCTCTCATGGTCTTTAACATGAATTCTTTTCAAAATTCTCAGCATATCAGCTTCACGATATTCATGGAAAACCCACAGGTTTGTTATGAACCGGACAAAATTTCTCGAACCAACGTCTGCATCACAAAGTTATTCGATGAGCGTTAGCGAACAGTTTCCATCCCACTCTTACGGAGCTTTGTCTGTGTGTGTGTTATTTGTTTGTTTGTGGGCACTGCACAGGTCGCAGGGTTGGACTGATCGGCATGAAACTATTTTTGAAAGCGCGGACTTATCCAACTTAGAACTGTATAGTTTTGGGGTCAAATCGGTTGGACCATTTTTGAGAAACATCATTTCAAAGTTTCTAAAAACCCCATAAGATTAGGCTGAGCGGAAAAAAATTAAAAATAAAATCTCTCCAATATAATTCAAATTTTCCTCAAATGTAAACAGAGTAATAATACACATTAATAAAAATTGACGTGTAATTCGGACCAGCCGTTTCGAAGAAAATAATTTAATACATGTTTCTTATTTATAGAAAATATAGAAATATTATTAGAAAAACATTGCATTGTTAAATTCACGGCTTCCTAGATCCATTGACATCGGATAAAGTTCATTTATATGATCATGGTGTGTAGAGTTTCGCTCATCTTACAATGCACATTCCGCGTTTGCCTAGTTATATATCAATAGAGAGTAATAGTGAAGCTTTGAATGGACCAAACAACAAAGTGTAACAAATTAGAGGAAGCCAGACGAAATATGACCTTGAAATTGTTTCTGGTGAAACCATCCTGTCTACAGCTCGGTTATTCTTGCAATTCCTTCCAAGGATCGTTCTAGATTATATTTCAGACAGGCTATTTACAAACAACCTGTCAGTCGCTTTTATACCCAGTACTAGGCTAACACGGAATGTGCGTTGTAAGATGAGCGAAACTCTACACACCTTGATAATATAAAATGAACTTGATCCGATGCCAATGGATCTAGAGAGCCGTGATCTAACAATGCAATATTTTTCTGCTATTATTTATATTTTTTTGATGAATTCAAAAACATTTATTATGTCATTTTCTTCGAAACGGCTGGTCCGAATTGCATGCGCATTTTTTAGTAGGCCTTTAGCGTATTATTTTTGTGTTTACATTGGAGGAAAATTTGAATCATATTGGAGAGACTTTTTTTCATTTTTTTCTGTCCGGTCTAATCTTATGTTTTTTTTAGAAACTTCTGGGTGATGTTTCTCAAAATGGTCCAACCGATTTGATCCCAAAACTATACAGTTCTAAGTTGGATAAGTTTGCGTATAAAAAAACAAGTTTCATGTCAATCGGTCAAACCCTGCGACCTGTGCAGTGCCCACAAACAAACAAAAACAGACAGACAAAGCACAATAAGAGTAGGATGGAAATCTTCGATATCGCTCATCTAATTAGGATCTATTGGCGTCGGATGAATGATTAACGAGATGAAGATTACTTAGGTTATGGCATTGAGATATTACAATCTGAATATGTATGGGTAGGATATTAGGAAGGAAGCGGTAGTGGCCTATATTGTAGGAACCATCCCTGCATTAGCATAGAGCCCTAGACTACAGAGGGAAACTACGGAAAAGTTTCGACGTTATTAAAAAAAGTGTACGTTATGGGGCTGTCCATAAATGATGTCACACAATTTAGGGTATATCGAACCCCCCTCCCCCCCCTTGTCCGAGTTGGTCACAGAGATGATGACCCCCCCTCTTCAATGATGTCACAATCCAGACAATAGTACCCTGCCCCACAACCCCATGAAATTATTCATACGAATTTGGAGAAACTGGGATTGGGATATTGGAAAAAAGTTTTCCTCAATTTTTTAGTCCCCTAAATCCCCTAAAAACCACCTAAATTCTGCATAAAATAAAGTTCTTTCAAATTATATGTCGTCAACTTATTTTCCTGAAAATTGAAAGGAACAAATAGTATGTAGTGTAAATGAGGATGTCACATTAGTGTATATCCCCCCTCCCACATTGTCACATGGTTGATGACCCCCCCCCCCCCCGAAATGTGGACGTCATTTATGAACAGCCCCTATGTCAGTTAGGTTAGATAGATCAGGTAAACTTTCGTCAATTTAGTTTTAAGTACGGCGCCAAAATAAGATAGAGTAGACTATTCTCTAATGTTGCTTAACGATCCCACCAACAGCTAGGTTATACGGGGGTACGAATGAGCGGGTGATTATGAAACGATGAAGTTATGATAGGTGAAAGGACGTTTACAAAAACCAATGCCTCATGCGGGACTCGAACCCACGCCCAACGGTGACTTCAGTTACTACCGATAGCGATAGTTGACTTAGCCACCGGGGCGGCAGATGGACTATCGTTTAGGAACTTTTTCTGTACAAATTAACCACTGGTCAAGACCTAACCCAGAATTAACCAAATGTTAAGTGATGAATAACCTATATCAAAATACCCAGTAAAGAGCCGACCAAGAATCTACTGTGGGCCGATATCAAGAAATAGTTTTAATACCACTATCGTCAGCTGTTCTAATGAGTGACTGTATATCAGCACATCACTAGCTTGCAGTCAAGAGTAGGTGACTGCATAGCACGTGCTACTAGTCACACAGCGATCTAGTAAGTGACTGTATATCACCCGCTGTATAGAACCACTGACAACACTATTACTCTACGATTCGACTAGCCTACCCGTATCTAGTGAGTGACTGTATACCGTAACAGAAGCCAGTCTAGAGACACTAGCAACACACTGGCCTAGTGAGTGACTATATAACTAGCAACTAGCTGACATAGTTAACACACTGACGTAGAGAGTGACTGAATAACACACGCTAAAGACCTATAGAACCACTGACCTAGTGAGTGACTGTATAACACGCTCAAGGCCTATAGAAACAGTGACTGTATAGCGCACGCTAGAAATGTAACACCATTAGGCTACGTAGTAAGTGACTGTATAACACACGTTTGTAGGCCTATAGAACCACCGATCTAGTGAGTGACTGTATAACACACGTCAGTCTAGTGGCACTGGTAACAACACTGACCTAGTGAGTGACTGTATAACACGCTCAAGGCCTATAGAAACAGTGACTGTATAGCGCACGCTAGAAATGTAACACCATTAGGCTACGTAGTAAGTGACTGTATAACACACGCCAGTCTAGTGGCACTGGTAACAACACCGATCTAGTAAGTGACTGTATAACACACGCCAAAGGCCTATTGAAACAGTAACTGTATAGCGCACGCTCGAATAGTGACACCATAAAGACTATGTAGTAAGTGACTGTATAACACACGCCAGTCTAGTGGCACTGGTAACAACACGCTGATCTAGTGAGTGACTGTATAACACACGCTTGTGTAGTAAAGCTAGTCTACACACAACACACGTGTTTGCATCGCATGCCGACAACAGACTAACTCTAGAGTGGCTTGGAGGGGAAGCGAGCAGTTCCCCTCCCCTGCCTGCCCCACTCCTCCCGCCCAACAGCTGGGGTGGCGCGACACAAGCTACCCTCGTTGCCAAACTTAGCTGGCAATCACTGAACACATTCATAAGGAGGGTCGCTTCTACCTCTATCTTTCTCTCTCTCGCGTCACTTTCTATCTATCTTTCTCTTACTCACTCGCTGTATCACTCTCTCTCCCTGTATCTCTCTCTCTCTCTCTCTCTCTCTCTCTCTGTAGCACTTTCTATCTATCTTTCTCTTACTCACTCGCTGTATCACTCTCTCTCCCTGTATCTCTCTCTCTCTCTCTCTCTCTCTCTCTCTCTCTCTCTCTCTCTCTCTCTCTCTCTCTCTCTCTCTCTCTCTCTCTCTCTCTCTGTATCACTTTCTATCTATCTTTCTCTCTCTCTGTTTCTCTCTCCTCCCTCCCCAACGCTCACTCGCTCTCACTCTCTCGCTCGCACTCTCTCTCTCGCTCTCTCTCCCTCTCTCTCTCCTATCCCTCACGCAGGTACAGGAAGTACAAGTGGATGGGGTAGTAACTAATTCTTTTCAAGTAGGAAGTGGTCGAGTGGCTAGAACACTGAACCGTCAAACAGGAGCCCAGTCTTCAGTTCCCGCCATAGTCGACCATCCTGACAGGGTTTTTTCGTGGTTTCCCTCTGTCATTCAGGTCAATACTGGGATGGTTCCTTAACAACAGGCCACGACTGACTCCTTCCCAATATCCAAATACACCTAATAAAATAACCTTTCATCTCACCATCCCATCATCTCATATATCAATCATCGACGCCAATAGATCGTAGTCATCAGTACAGTGTGTCGTTAAACCCGATATCTCACCATCCCATCATCTCATATATCAATCATCGACGCCAATAGATCGTAGTCATCAGTACAGTGTGTATGATTCTAGATTGATTCATCACCTTGCGTAAGGAAACACTTTTCCCTTCTATAGTTAAGTCTAGTATATAGGTACACTGGGGTGGTAAGATCGCCCTTGTGGTGCCCCGTTCAAACGGTCCCATCTTTCATGAGATCATCTTCCAGAAGATCCAGCCTCAATTGGGGAACAATGATTTTGTATCAAGTTTCGATGTTATTAAAAATTTAAATATATAAATTACTCCGTAGAAAAATTCAGTACCGGTATATTACAGAACACAAAGCAGGATATAAAAACATTTCAAAAACATTATATCATGGACACTAACGAGTTTGCCTACACCTACAGCAAGATTCGAACTGGTGACCTTGGCAGAACATCGAATCCTCGACAAAACAAATTTTCGAAATCATCTGCGAATACCCATTATCCGACACTTCTAATATTAATTTTGTCGGATACTCGGGATTTCCAAGACTTTGACGACTAGGAAACGAACTGACGAACAAATGGGTTTTCGGAGATCTAGGGTTTCTAGGATTAGGGATGTAGCCATGACATTCGAGTCCAAAATCGAGTGCGCTACCGCAGCGCCACTGCGCCAACATAATTTGAGCGGTTTACTAGCTCTCTCTCCCCCTCCCCCTCTCACTCTACCCCCACCCCCTCTCACTCACCTGACACCACCTCTATGCGCATGCGCTCGTCGGCCACGGTGAGGTGTTCCTGGATGTGCGCCTTGTCCTCCAGCAGCCTGTAGTACGCAGCTTCGTGCCACCGCCGCAAGTGGCGCTCTAGGTTGGCCGCGTGGTTACCCTGGGGTCAAGTGCACGCTCAAGTACCGCCCCCTAGGTGTGGCCCCGGGGTCAAAGTCGGGGGATCACATGACCTTGAAGGATCTCTGAGGTCGGGGGTCACATGAACTCATAGTATATCTGAGGTCAGGGGGTCACATGACCTTATAAATATCCCTGGGGTCAAGGACAGGGGTCACATGACCTTTAAGGATCTCTGAGGTCAAGGGATCACATGACCTCATATTATCTCTGAGGTCAGGGGGTCACATGACCTTATAGTATCCCTGGGGTCAAGGACAGGGGTCACATGACCTTGAAGGATCTCTGAGGTCAGGGGGTCAAATGACCTCATAGTATTCCTGAGGTCAGGGTGTCACATGACCTTATAAATATCCCTGGGGTCAAGGACAGGGGTCACATGACCTTGAAGGATCTCTGAGGTCGGGGGTCACATGAACTCATAGTATATCTGAGGTCAGGGGATCACATGACCTCATAGTATCTCTGAGGTCAGGGGGTCACATGACCTCATAGTGTATCTGAGGTCAGGGGGTCACATGACCTCATAGTATTCCTGAGGTCAGGGTGTCACATGACCTTATAAATATCCCTGGGGTCAAGGACAGGGGTCACATGACCTTTAAGGATCTCTGAGGTCAGGGGGTCACATGACCTCATAGTATCCCTGAGGTCAGGGTGTCACATGACCTTATAAATATCCCTGGGGTCAAGGACAGGGGTCACATGACCTTGAAGGATCTCTGAGGTCAGGGGGTCACACGACCTCATAGTATCTCTGAGGTCAGGGGGTCACATGACCTCATAGTATCTCTGAGGTCAGGGGGTCACATGACCTCATATTATCTCTGAGGTCAGGGGGTCACATGACCTTATAGTATCCCTGAGGTCAGGGTGTCACATGACCTTATAAATATCCCTGGGGTCAAGGACAGGGGTCACATGACCTTGAAGGATCTCTGAGGTCAGGGGGTCACACGACCTCATAGTATCTCAGAGGTCAGGGGATCACATGACCTCATAGTATCCCTGAGGTCAGGGGGTCACACGACCTCATAGTATCTCAGAGGTCAGGGGATCACATGACCTCATAGTATCTCAGAGGTCAGGGGGTCACACGACCTCATAGTATCTCAGAGGTCAGGGGATCACATGACCTCATAGTATCCCTGAGGTCAGGGGGTCACACGACCTCATAGTATCTCAGAGGTCAGGGGATCACATGACCTCATAGTATCTCAGAGGTCAGTGGATCACATGACCTCATAGTATCCCTGAGGTCAAGGTCAGGAGTATACGTGGCATTCGTCTCTACGTTTCCCTGGGGTCAGGGTGAGGAGGTCATGTCCACGTTTCTCTGGGGTCAAGTACAGGTCGTTTGGCGTGAAACGTTTCCCTGAGGTCAGGGTGAGGAGGTCATGTCCACGTTTCTCTGGGGTCAAGTACAGGTCGTTTGGCGTGAAACATTTCCCTGAGGTCAGGGTGAGGAGGTCATGTCCACGTTTCTCTGGGGTCAAGTACAGGTCGTTTGGCGTGAAACGTTTCCCTGAGGTCAGGGTGAGGAGGTCATGTCCACGTTTCTCTGGGGTCAAGTACAGGTCGTTTGGCGTGAAACATTTCCCTGGGGTCAGGGTGAGGAGGTCACATGACCATCCTTGTTTCTTGGGGTCAATGTCAGGAGGTGATGTGACGCTCTATGTTAGCCGAGTGGTTCCCTCAGAAACAAGTCCTGGGTCAAGTACAGGTCAAGGTCACCCAAAGGTCGTGTTGCAGGTCGAGTACAGCTCCAGTTTGCGCTTTAGTCAAGGTCATAAAATCGATTCATAAACACACAAGGTTCAAGGTCGGGTGACTTGAATGAGGTCAAGACTATTAAATGTGACACAAAACTGCAAGAGTCAAGTGAAAACTACAGAGTGCATTCGAGTCGATTCGGTGATTGTTTTTTTCTGATAACTTTTGAACGGTATGAGATATCAAACTTCCAGTAACAAAAAACACAGCTATTTTTAATACCTTCAAGCCGGTATTAAGTGTAACTATTGTACTCATATCGCATATAGTCTATATCACCATTCTGGTGCCGCCCTCGGTAGCTCAGTCAGCTGAGGCACGCTTCAGACAATGAAGTCATCGTTGGGCGTGGGTTCAAGTCCCGCATAAAGCATGGGTGTTTGTAAACGTCCTTCCACTTATCATCACTTCTTCGTTTCATTATCACCCGCTCATTCGTACCCCCGTATAACCTAGCTGTTGGTGGGGTCGTTAAGTAACATTAAAAAAAAATCATTCTGGAGTAGGCCCAACTGTTGCTATCTGATCGATGAGCTTAACTGCTGGTAAACATGTCAATCATAACTCCAACAGTAACAAAGGAACTTCTCGCGTGCATTTTGAGGACAAGTTTGTGACTAGGTACGGGTGGTTGTGCATATATATATATATATATATATATATATATATATATTTATTTCGTTGAAAATTGTGATATTCCACCTGCATCTTAGGTGGAAACAAGTACACATTTGAACCTGTTGACAATACTCAGGCCAGTAACGTGATCACCATGACCGGTAGTCCCTACTTCCGGTCACATGCGGGGACTTCCGGTTCTACTTCCGGTGTCCCTGCTCGACTAACCAGCTGGGGGTGATACTTGTATAAATGCTCGAGAATCGATAGATCGAGAAAATACCTAGTGGTATTGGGTTATGAGAGAAGGTTAATTCGATTAGAACCTAGGAAAACGCAGTAGGCCTATATGCGTTGTGGGATGAGCGAGAGGCGCTTTTATTTAATTCACTGTTTCGTGGACATATATAGGAAAAAATAGTGAAATAGAATTTGTCACCGTACATGCACCCCCCCCCCCCCCCCCCCCCCCCTCCCATCAATGTGCATGCACCACTTCAATGTCCATACTATTGGGCAGATCGTCGGACAATCAGAATTCCCATAAGTTCTGCCGTCCCATTGCTACATAGATTTAATTAAATCCCGTACAATTTTATAATAATTTCTTGAAAACAAAATATTATTGATAACTGAACGGCAATACTTATGGAAATTCTAATTACCTGCGACCTGTCCAATAATAAGAACGAGGCAAGTTTCAAGTGTCTAAAACAATTCTTTTGGAATTCAACCTCGAAAAGCGTTTCTCCCAGATTTACTACTACGCTCATCTCACAACGCACATTTGCTCTATTGACGCTTCCCCATCCCCTATTCCTCAATCTTCTTCCTTAAGGGTGTGTGTGTACGGTGCTTACAGAAATCGAGAAATATAGATCATTATTATTTTTCTCCATTTTCAAAAAAGAATGTAATTGGATGAAGATTTCACATCTCCAAGATAATTGTATGCTCTTTAATTAAAATGACATTTTATTTCTGTGAATTCAATTAGTTTTGAGATAATACGTCAACGATTTTTATCAGATTCTTTGTATTCATTGACGTATTATCTTAAAACTGATTGCGCTCGCCGAAATAGAATGTCATATTAATCAAAGAACATGAAATTAACTTGGATATGTAAACATTTCATAGAATAAAACTGGTTTTTGAACACGACCGCTTCCTTCCCAGTTCCCACTATCCCTCCCATTACCCAAGAACCTTCATCCCATCATCTTATTAACCATCCATCCGACGCCAATAGATCTGGGCTATCATAACAGTGCGTCGTTAAAAGACAATATGATATATATAATATTTATATATGATATATATGATATATTTATATATATGATAATATTTATATATATATATATATATATATATATATATATATATATATATATAGGCCTACATATATATATATATATATATATATATATATATATATATATATATATATATATATATATATATATATATATATATATATATATATATATATATATATATATATATATATATATATATATATACATTATTACCTAACATAACCTCAAAACAGATCGGTGCGCCCACTATAATTATTATATTCACATAAATTAAATTATTATTATACATCTAATCATAATAATTAACTTCATAGCACACTTGTATTAGTCGTAAAACAGTCTCGTCCGTCAGTCAAGTCAACGTCCAGTAGTAAACGTCAAACCATACTAGGCCTACAACTTATGGTATGTTTAACGGTTAGGTGAGGGGAGGGGGCGGTTACCTTGACGACCTTATTGCACTCATCCAACTGGCACTTGGACGTGTCGTCGGTCACGTCGTACACGTAGTGTCGTCGCACAGGGTTAGTAATCTCTCTACCCATCGTCGTTAAACAAAACAAACCCGGCTTAACTAAACACGATCACTTATAACACTAGAATACTAGATCAGCTGGCACGGTGAAACTTCCGGTTGATAGCGTTCATGTCGTATACTGCGCTCTAGCGGGGGATGGATCAACTGAGTGTGGCAGGTTACGGTGGTTCGGTAGGTAATATGGTGTTGAGGGATTGTGGACGAGAGAATGTTCGACATTCACGCGCGATAGTGGTGTGAGATGGGAAGACGGGTGATTGTAGTCTGCACCTCGCGTGCATGGAAATATAGACAGGATATAGAATATGATTGCAAGTTGAATTATAGGGATAGCTGAATCTCTACCCCATGGAAAGTCGTCTCTTGTATAAGTCTGAGTGTCTGTTCTCATATAAAATTTAATGTATTTATTGAATCTCTACCCAGCGGAAAGTCTGTTCCATGGAGACTCTTCACCTGCTGTTATATATTCGATAACAATTATTATTGAAAGTCTGTTCCATGGAAAGTCGTCACCAATAGTACTCTATTATATATTAAATGGAGTATTAGTGGTGATGACTTTCCAAAGAACAGACTTTCAGGAATTGTTTTCGAATATATAACAGCGGTTGAAGAGTCTCCATGGAACAGACTTTCATCGGGGTAGAGATTCAATAAATACATTAAATTATATATGAGAACAGACATTCAGAGTGACGTCTTATACAAGAGACGACTTTCCATGGGATAGAGATTCAGGCAACCCGAATTATATAGTAAAAAAGATCGTGGAGAAAAAAAAAATTATAAATTGAAAATTAGAATCAAAAATTAAGAAATTGAAAGAAAAATTGGTTTAAATTAAAATTTAGAAAATAAAATAAAATAGAATGAAGCGGAAATTATTGTTTGGGTCAATGACTGGGTAATGATTTTGTTTTGCTTTAATACGAAGTGATATGTTAATTGTAATGCAAAATGTCAGTGTAAATGTAAGTTCGTTTTTTACATTGAAATGTACATTCAATTGAACATTGTCGAATATTTCCCAAAAGCTGACCATTTTGAAAAATATCAGAAAAATGATCAGAAAATCGTCAGACCTAAAGCATAGCAAGATGGCGTCCCAGAGTATAACAAGATGGAGTCCCAGAGTATAACAAGATGGCATCCTAGAGTATGACAAGATGGCGTCCCAGAGTATAACAAGATGGCGTCCTAGTGTAAATAACAAGATGGCACCCTAGAGCATAGCAAGATGACGTCCCAGTATAATAAGATGGCGCCCTAGAATATGCAAAGTATAACAATATGACGAACCAGAGTATAACAAGATGGCATCCCGGAGTATGACAAGATGGAGTCCCAGAGTATAACAAGATGGCGTCCTAGTGTAAATAACAAGATGGCACCCTAGAGCATAGCAAGATGGCGTCCCAGAGTATAACAAGATGGTGTCCCAAAGTATAGCAAGATGGCGTCCTAGTGTAAATAACAAGATGGCACCCTGGAGTATAACAAGATGGCGTTCCAGAGTATAACAAGATGGCGCCCTGGAGTATGACAAGATGGCACCCTAGAGTATAACAAGATGACGACCCAGTATAACAAGATGACGTCCCAGAGTATAACAAGATGGCGTCCAAGACTATAAACCAGATGACGTTCTTGACTAAAACAAGATGGCGTCCTAGATCAAAAGAAGATTGTGTCCTATATTCAAACAAGATGGCGTCCTATATTCAAACAAGATAGTGACCCAAAGTAAAACAAGATGGTGTCCTACCTGTTCTACGGGTCTGCTTGGTGGGAGGCAGGTACGTGTCATCAGTCGAGGTCGAAGGTCGTGACCTTGACGATGTCTGAACTCGTTGCCAGGTTGAGCCTTTTGTAGCTCGTTCGGGCGGCTCTAGCTTCACACCACTCTCTTCCACTTCGCCTGCAATCAACACGGTAGGCATCAAGCAACACACAACCGCTTTGTTTCCTGACGTACTCCTCTGGTTCGGGGTCATCATGAGTTGAGGTCAAAGTTCCATGAGGTCAAGGTCATGCTATAACTCACCATTGTCCCAGCCAGGCGTAATGCTCATGCGCTCAGCAAAGACCGTGCGTGACCTTGCGAACTCCACTGCGTCAAGGTCAGGCATATGATTGTGGTTGACCGTGACCCTGGGGTCAGTGAACCCACCCGATGTGAAGATTGACCCCTTGCAGTGCGCAGCTCGTTGTACGCATCGCCATCTGATTCGATCGCCCATCGCCTTGTGTTTTGTGTACATGAACCCCAGGTGGATGACCTTGTGGTGACCTTTGTTCGACCGGATGACCTCGAGTTCTTGTGACGTCATCTGTAACAAAAGTCACGTGACTGGAGTGTAATGTGATGGTACCGGTACCGGTACCAATCCGTACTATGAAATGTGTATTATTGAATTGAAGTTCACATAAAAGTCGAACAGCAAACAGAAAAAAAATACAAACATGACTTAACATTGAATAGATACAGCTAGTTTAGAATATGAGACACAATTTGAAATACTAAGTGAAGTCATACAATTAAAAATTATATATGAGAAAAATAATTAGGGGGGTACGTGCACGGTGCTTACACACAAATCGAGAAATGTATCTTTACTATTTTTTTCTATGTTCAAAAACCAGTGCAATTGAATGATAATTCAACCGTTTCAAGATAATTCTATGCTCTTTAATTAAGGTGACACCTCATTTTTGTGAATTCAATCGCTTTTGAGATAATACGTCAATGAATTCCATCACATTTTTTTTATTCATTGACGTATTATCTAAAAACTGATTGGAATCACTGAAAAAGAATATCATAATGATTTAAGAGCATAAAATTATCTTGGAAATGTGTACTTTTCATTCAATTACACTGGTTTTTGAACATAGAAAAAAATTAACGAAGGCGCATTTCTCTAGTTTTATAAGCACGTCATGCATGCACCCCCTTAAGGTCTTCTTCATCTATCGACTAGTCACTAATTAGTGCTGCTAAATCATCTTATATGATATAAAAAAAATAATACACCCACCCCCCCCCCCCCCCCCCCCCCCCAAAAAAAAAGAGACATAATCGACAAGTCTTATATTCGCCCTCTACGTTATGCATACACAGAACCCCCCCCCCCCCCCCTTCCCCCCCGGAACGATATACCACTCTCATTGGCCAACATCAACCACGTGCTACGAAAACAACAATTTCAAAAATAGAACGTGTCTCGTTGAAACTGGCGCGCTGCCATTCTCGATTATGACGTCACAACCTCAGTCCCAGCCGCTCGATACACATAACCAAGAACTTATCCCACCACGGTGCCATTTTGTACCCAACCCAACACCGAACCCAGGACCTCTCACATGTATAGTACTCACCTCGACCTTGACCGTGGACCACAGCTGACCTACAGGTGACCTACAGCTGACCTACAGCTGGGCTCAGGTGACCTGATGAGAGAGGGACCGACGCGGATACAGAGGAAGAACTAGGGACGAACTGAGTCGTCGGGCGGTGGAGGGGAAGTGAGGGGAGGTGGGTAACGGCAGGAGGGGGATGTGGTAGTTGGTCGCGCGCGAGGGTGAGTGGGTATGGGTAGGTGTTGAGTGATAGTGGCGGGGGAGGGAGATGATTTTCAAATACAATAGTAGTTATTCAATAATTATCTTCAGTTTGTTCTGATTATTTTTAATTCCATTGTTATTTAATTAATAATATTAATCATCAAATTATTGATACTTATGTAATTATCAATATTTTTCATGATTAAGCTACTTTTAATGATAATTGAATTTTTGATTATCATCTGATTTTTAATAATCATCCAATCATTAATTAATAAATCATTTCAATCAATAATTATTATTTGAATATTGTTAACTCTCCACAGTAGGGTATGGTAGATGCAGCACTGGTGTTAATTTTCCAGCTCATCCTTCAACGCGAGGGAAACACGTATAGCGTTTGCCTAGTATCTCTAATGAATCTGTCCATGGGCAACGTTACAAGGAAAAATCGAGACAGTGGCATAGCAAAAGGAATTTTATTTAGAATTTCAATATTTGTTTTCCTTCTAAATGCCTTATTCAATCAATGTGATACTCCGTGACTGAGTGTATCGACCTAGTGGCAACATTCAGTAGGAATTACGAAAAGATCGAAGCCTTTTATTTTTCATTTTTTTTTTTTAATTACTCGAAATAATTTTTTTTCTCAGAAGTGGTTGAACCAATCACAGCAAAATATTTGTATTCAAATCATTTGAATATTTGAATTATTCAATTCTTTCGAAACATAAATTTGATTAGACGAGCTTTAGCGAGGATTCAATTTGACATACTGAAAAAAATTGGTGTTCATTTTTATGTTTTTTTTTTAAATGTTTTTTTGTCGGTTCTCCACAGGTCAAACGGCTACAGCTATCAACTTCAAACTTTTTTCAATATGTTTCCTCATCTAACTTAGATCTGTATAGTTTTGTGGCATTATCGGGTGGTAACTTTTTACTCTTGAATTTTAGAAAGTTCAAAAATACCCATTAGAATAACATGGAGGAAAAAAAGAAAATATTTTCATTTTCCAAAAAAATGAAATTTTGCGTGAAGTTGAATTACATTTTGATACACATTTCCGGAAACTTTCAGTTTTATCGGGTCAGCCATTTTGAAGAAAAAACATGAAATGTGCTAAATTGGTACCATTCGAAGAAGTTTTTACCCATTTTTACCCATACTATTACTATTCGCTCGTCTAACAACGCATATATGGCGTTTTCCTAGTAATATTGTATAAAATACAGTAGTGTTATGTGTGTGCGTATACGTATGTGTCGAAAAACAGTCACATTGTACCAATCAGAACAGAACAAAGAGTATTGTTAATGATCACACATGTTACCTAATAGTTGACACATTCGACAGTGTTATTGACTGAAGAGAGTCGGTAAACCTTCGCATGTGCCATCTGTTGACATCTATATTCTTTGTGCGATGGACGGAGCGTGATTATTATCACTAGGAAAACGCCATATGCGTTGTTAGACGAGCGGAAAGTAATAGTATGGGTAAAAATGGGTAAAAACTGCTTCGAGTGGTACCAATTTAGCACATTTTATGTTTTTTCTTCAAAATGGCTGACTCAATCAAGCTGAAAATTTTCAGAAATGTGTATCAAGATGTAATACAACTTCATGCAAAATTTCATTTTTTTGGAAAATATATTTTTTTCCGCTGTGTTATTCTGATGGGTATTTTTGAAATTTCTAAAATTCATAAAAAAAAGTTACCACCTGATAATGCCACAAAACTATATAGATCCAAGTTAGATGAGGAACCACATTGAAAAAAAAGTTTGAAGTTGATAGCTGTAGCCGTTTGACCTGTGGAGAACCGACAAAAAAACATGAAAAAAAAAAACGAACACCAATTTTTTTCAGTATGTCAAATTCAATCCTCGCTAAAGCTCGTCTAATAACTTTGTACTTATTTACAGTTGACACTACAATCAACTGAAAACAAAATTGTCTGCACAATCCATCAATGTATAACCAATGGATAACAATGTAAGGAGGATTCTAAAAAAAAAAATACAATAAACGATATCTATCTATTCTATCATCGATCATAACCATGCAAATTCATATTCTACTGAAAAAACGAAGTTTTTTCTTCTAGCTCCAAAATGACCGTACAAAGTTCGTTCAAATTTGTCATGAACATATTTATTCATCTATTTGTTCATTTAATTTTTATATACACTCAGAGTTGTACAAAAGTGCGGTGGCAAGGCCTTGGGCTGAATAGCAAAACTCTCAACAGAAACAAGTATGAAGGAAACAAATGATAATTACTAAAACACAACCTACAAAAACTCTCAGATTCCTTCTCTCGACACTTTCCTCCACACTACTAATTCTTTTATTTATTTATTTCTCTATTTATTCATTTATTTATTTCCTTTTTAAAGTTTAAACACAATGTTATGAATACGTATTTACAACACAATTATGATAACAGAACTACAATTATATTAATTTGCAAGTTGAATAGGAAATACAATACTGAGTGCAAGAAAGAAACCTTTAATTCTTTCAGTGTCAGCAACTACCCACAATCTGCCCCGAACCATGGACTGAAGAGATACAGGGATGTCGTTAGGATTTCTGTATTGGGGGGGGGGGGGGGGGGGGGGGCGCAGATAAGAATTTGGAAATATCATCAAGTAATATCGCCGGCTAATTCGGTTTTGTCGGCAAGAACAGGGGTGAGTTTGTGTAGTTCTGTGTACTTTATTATCGCTAAATATGAAATATCGTTGGACGAGGAACACAAAGCATGCGTTACGTGTGTATTAGTTATTCGCTATAATGAGTTTCGTATTGCAATAAACGAGTTGGAGATCTGAATGAATTCGAAGAAACGTGTCACCGGGATCCAGAGTCATTCTCGTAGAAACCAACCATGTATGTTTATCACTTCTGGAAGGAAGTTTGAGGAAGTCGAGTTTGTACTGATTTAATTCATATTGATAAGTAGCAATATTTCATTGTGTGTTTATTCGTAACAGGTGAACATTTATATATTTTTAAAGAGGATACATTATTGGGGGGGCGCAAATGTCGATTGGGGAGGCGCGCGCCCCTCCTTGGACCCCCTAACGACGTCCCTGAAGAGATACAAAGACAGTTCACCCAACGTTAAATTAATATTCATCCCCATTCCTTTGTCTCTACCCTCCCCACACCCCTTACCCTGTAGTACCTGCAATCACCGCTAAGAGCGCTCAGAATCGTTTCGGTGATTGTGCTTCAGTCGACGGTTAGATGGATGCTGCCTGGGTTATCTGCCAAGTCTTCAACTTGACTGCTAGCAGCGCTCTAGGAATGTGTAGCGATGATTGAAGTAACTTCAGAGTTTTTAATCTCGCGAAGTAACTTACGTGGGACGTCTTGAGTATCTCTTTAGTCAATGCCCAAACCATTCCAATCCTCATCAGTTCGAGGTAGGAAAGAGTACTTTTAAAATATGTCCTGGAACTCCTGCCACGCCTTCTCTGTATTCACTTATTAGCATAATATGTAACCCTGATGATAACAATTAACTTTGTACTGCCATTTGAAGATACAACCACATTTGTGATGATGCTTTTGAGTATATTAATAAATATTTAATAAATATACAATTTATAGATTAATATGAATAACAAATATTAATTGGAAGAATGAATAATATTTAATATTGGAGATTTTATCAGATAAATAAAGAGATAGTTTTTGATTAATATTTATTGGAAGTATATAAATAATGATCGATCAGTTGTCAAATCAACATGTGAAGAGTTATAAGTTATGAAGCAACAGACAGATCTGATGAAGCTGCGAGGAGATGATGCGATGACGTCACATCCGATCAACCCTTACTGAGATTTCCCGCTACTTCCAGGAGTTTCTTTAGAATCCTCGCCAAGGTCAACACAGTGGCGTCTCTCTTCTCCCTTGATACGTCAGCCGTCTTGTCTGAATTCAGTAGCTCAGTAGCTAGCACAGTCGTGTCTCTCTTCTCTCTTGACACGTCAGCCGTCTTGTCTGAATTCAGTAGCTCAGTACCTAGCACAGTGTCTCTCTTCTTCCTTGTGACGTCAACCATCTTGTCCAATAACTCAGTTGCTAGCATAGTCAAGTCTCTCTTCTCCCTTGATACGTCAGCCATCTTGTATGTCTCCAGTAGCTCAGTAACTAGAACACTCGTGTCTCTCTTCTCTCTTGACACGTCAGCCAACTTTTCCAGTAGCTCAGTTGCTGGCACTGTCAAGTCTCTCTTCTTCCTTGTGACGTCAACCATCTTATCCAATAACTCAGTTGCTAGCATAGACAAGTCTCTCTTCACCCTTGATACGTCAGCCATCTTGTATGTCTCTAGTAGCTCATTTTCTGTGGCAGCAGCCACCTGTCGAATGACTCTAGTGCTCACTGCTGGTGGTGGTGGATTCTGGTACCTGTCGGCCGGATATATCGGCTCAGTCGGTAAAGAAGATGCCTGCAGCGCGTTGTTACTGACAGACGAGACTGACATGCTGACTGAAAACAGGATACGAGATTATGTTCAATCGATTAATCGAAATATAAAAGAAACAATAATATCATATCTGAAACAATTATAAAAGAAATAAAGATCTGAGAATATTTGTATTCAGATTAAAAATTGTGATGATAATAACTTTGTAGGAGGAGAAAATGATAGAGAAAATATGGGTTTTAATATTTGAATAAGGAAACAGAAAAAAGAGGAATGATGAAATGGAGATGAGAAACGTAAACGAAAGAGAATAACGCGATGAGAACAAAATTGAAAATCAATACTAAAGGCTGTGGAGATGATGTCTAGAAATGTGTGAAGATCCTTGAAGGTCGATCGAGTAGAACGATCCCATAAACTAGGCAAACGCTGAATGTGCGTTGTGTGGTGAGTGAGATATCTATGAAGTAAAATAGAAAACTCTACACACCTTGATCATATAAAATATGCTTCATTCGATACCAACGAATCTAAGGTGCCGTGAATCTATCACTGCAACATTTTTCTGTCATTATTTCTATCTATTCGATGAATAAAGAACATGTATTACATTATTTTCTTCGAAACGGCTGACCCGAATTGCATACACATTTTCAATTATGTGTATCACTTTCGTTTTCACATTTGAGGAGCATTTGAATTATATTAATGAGATTTTATTTCTCATTTTTTCCCACCCAGCCTAATCTTATGGGGTTTTTAGAAAATTCTAGATGAATGTTTCTAGAAAATGGTTCAACCGTTTTGACCCAAAAACTATAAGGTTCTAAGTTGGATAGGTTTGCGTATACAGAAAAAGTTTCATGTCGATCGGTCAAACCCTGCGACCTGTGCAGTGCTTACAAACAAACAAACGAAAACACACACAAAGCTCCGTAAGAGTTGGTTGGAGATCTTCGTTAACGCTCATCTAATAGATTGGTTATCAATGAATAAACTGCCACAATATTATGAACACATTATAATGTGTTATGTTCGATTGAATTGAATTGTACGATACCAGGAGACTTCACAACAATAGAACCAGGATTTTCACTCACCAGGATTTGCTGCAGGGTGACTTGTTGTAAGCAATGCCTAGAAATACAAGGAACATTCTTCACACAAAATGGTAAAGATTATACAAAAATCCTTCCTTCCATTTTCCATTCTATAAAACAGAAACCAGGTGAAATTAAGATCGTTATTATTCGATATTCTTGTAGAAGTGAAATATATATATATATATATATATATATATATATATACATATATTTTTTCTATTGGGTTCAACGACGCACTGTTATGATAGCGCAGATCTAATGGCGTCGGATGGATGATTAATGAGATGATGGGACGTTGAGATGAAGGTTCTTGAGTAATGGGACGGATAGTGGGAAGGAAGCGGTCATGGCCGACTTATTGTAGGAACCATCCCGGCATTAGCCTAAACTACAGAGGGAAACCATGAAAAACCCCTGTAAAGATGGTCGGCGGCGGGGATCGAACTAGGTTCGATTTTCCTCTCGCCTCCCGGATCACATGGAGCGAGCGCGTTAACTACTGCGCTGCATGTGCTGGTATATATATATATATATATATATATATATATATATATATATATATATATATATATATATATTTATTGAATTTGGAAGTGAAATTGGGAATGAAATCGAACAACATTTGGACTTAGAATTCCTGAAAATAATTACTCATATAATTTATTTCGGATGGATAATGACTCTATCATAAGTGTGATGCCTTACCATGGAACAGATGAGAAGAGCACAGAATAACACTGAAGACGCCATGTTTATTATTGCTACTGGTAGCTATGGTTACTGATAACATCCTCAGCTGGTGTATCTCTTATATAGTGGTCCGTCTTAACCCCACTTCCAGCACATATAACTGTATTATTACTCGACTGATGTTACAAGAACTTCCTTAAAATCTTTATCGATTATTATTTCCTCTACTATATTACGGTACGTGATACAATGAATAGTCGAACATCAATAACGTGTTTTTATTGTTGTTTATGTCATTATTCAAACTTTTTTTATCGTGTTTAGAATAGGATGGAATTATGAACAATGTCATTATAAGAATATGTGATCAATAAGGTCGCATTTCGGTTGCGTGATTCCCACCTATCATTCTTGTAGAATTGATGTCATCCATAAACAAAGCCCTGAAAAAACCTCGAGACAAGAAGAAGCCAGAGTTTGGATGGTAAAAAATATGAGGTAATCATGCATTGAAACAGATGTTGTTAGATGAGCGTTAGCGAAGATTTCCATGCAACTCTTACCGACCTTTGTCTGTCCGTTTTTTGTTTGTTTGTTTGTAAGCACTGCACAGGTCGCAGGGTTTGACCGATCGACATGAAACTTTAATTATACGCAAACTTATCCAACTCAGAACCCCAGAGTTTCTGGGTCGATGGACCATTTTTGAGAAACATCATCCAGAACTTTCTGAAAACCCCATGATATTAGGCCGGGCAAAAAATATTGGAAAATACAATCTCTCCAATATAATTCAGATTTTCTTCAAATGTAGACAAGGAAATTATACATATAATTGAAAATGTGTATGCAATTCGGACCAGTTGTTTCGATGGAAATAATGTAATACATGTTTTTTATTCATCGAATGAATAGAAATAATAGCAGAAAAATGTTGCATTGTCAATTCACGGCTACCGAGATCGTTGGCATCGAATGAAGTTCATTCCATATGATCAAAGTATGTAGAGTTTTAGATTTATTTTCTAGATATCTCGCTCATCACACAACGCACATTCTGCGTTTGCTTAGTTATTCATATTGGTGAGAAGACCTCAACGGAGTCTGGAACAAGCAAAGAGGTGCCGCTTCTAAACAGTCTTAAAATTCATCCTTCGCCCCAATTGAGAAACGATAGTTTGTCACAAGATAACTATGCTAATGGAAAGACAAATATATTGAAAAATAATATCCTTTTTTCTGAGCAAATAATCATTTCTCTCCTAATGACCACGCACAATCTCTTCTCTCTCTCTTACACCCCTGTCAAACACTCTCATCCTCTCTCTTTCTCTCTCTCTCTCTCTCTCTCTCTCTCTCTCTCTCTCTCTCTCCTGAAGGAAGAACCCCTGCAGGAAGAACCGCAAGAACGTCTGCATGTAGTGCCAAAGACTGATAGCATAGACTAAAGATAAACTCAAGACGTCCCATGTAAGTGACTATAGACAAGAATGAAAAATCATTTATAATCATCTAAAGTCACGTCGTTTGTCGCTCTCATTCTTAGAGCGCTGCCAGCAGCCAAGTTGGAGACTTGGCAAACAACCATGTCACTGTCGACTGAAGCACAATCGCCTTTCGCGAATTTTCGGGGGGGGGGGGGGGGGGGGCGGTCATTTCGTTCATGTAACCTGCCCCCCTGCCCAATACACAAATCCTAACGACGTCCCTGATAATTATTGGTGACAGATCGTTTCAATGTCTTAAAATAATTAAAAGGTACCGCTTCTAAACGATTTTAAACTAATTCAGCTTGAGCCTTGATTGGGAAACAACGAGTAAATTTCAAGATAACTATGCTAATGAAAAAAACAAATATGAAGAATATATTTTATCACATTTTTCGAGCTAATAATCATCTACGCCCTTGTGACCGAGCACTGTTTATACACAACCACAAGTCATCTCTTCTCTCTCTCACACACATACTGGAACATTCTCCTTCTCTCTCACTCACCAAATTCACACCAAATGTGTCACTTTTCGTTTGCAATATTGATCTGTCAACCGAGCAAGGCTATGGAACTAGAGTTTACCAATAAAACAGCTGATAGGGAAGGAAGTGGGGTTAAGACGGACCACTATATAAGAGATACACCAGCTGAGGATGTTATCAGTAACCATAGCTACCAGTAGCAATAATAAACATGGCGTCTTCAGTGTTATTCTGTGCTCTTCTCATCTGTTCAATGGTAAGGCATCACACTTATGATATATTTATTGTTTATACGAATTTAATAATCTGAATAATTATCGAATAATAAAGTTCTGATAACAACTAGGTAAACGCAGCATATGCGTTGTACGATGAGCGAGATGTCTATGAAGTGAAATCTAAATCTCTACACACCTTGATCAAATAAATATACTTCATTTGATACTAATGAATCTGAGGAGCCGTGAATCTGACACTGCAACATTTTTCTGCTATTATTTCTATCTATTCCATTAATAAAGAACATGTATTACATTATTTTATCCGAAAATGCTTTTCCGAATTGCATACACATTTTTAGTTATGTTGATCACTTCCGTTCTCACATTTGACGGAAATTCGAATTATATTGGTAAGATTTTATTTCTCAATTTTTCCGCTCACAATAATCATGGGGTTTTTAGTAACTTTGAGATGATGTTTCAGTTCTAAGTTGGATAAGTTTGCGTATACAGAAAAAGTTTCATGTCGATCGGTCAAACCCTGCATGTAAACTCTGCAGTGCTTACAAACAAACAAACAAACAAACAAAAAACACACACAGACAAAGCTCCGTAAGAATTGGGTGGAAATCTTCGCTGACGCTCATCTAATAAACCAATAATAATGTTGTAATAATGTTCATTATTATCGATTAATTTTCGAAGACACAAAGTGAAATGTTTTCCGGTTTAAATTAAACTTTCACTTCCAACTCGAATATACAGAAATGCAGATTTGGATTTCGATATTAATTACACAAATCTATCACTTCATTTTTTTTTTTTTTTTTATATATTCTACTTATTAGATACGTATGACTACAAGTCTTCAATCACCGAATCCGTATAATTCAAAGTTGTGAGTTTTAATAATAAATTAATAAAATAAACGAATCACAAGTCTAGAAGCAATGGTATTGATTCAATTATTTTACAAATTATTCCCAATTGATTGAATAGTATCGAGTTTTGGTTTTACTCCGGAAAACGTGGACATTTCAATTTCGATTTCTTTTTTCGTGAATTTGGAATGAAATTTCAGAATTCGATTTCACTCCTTCGAAAATATCGAATAATAACGATTTCGATTTCACTTCTATAGATCCTGATTCCTGATTTTATAGGATGAAAAATACGATTTTTTAATCTGGAGCATTTTGTAGGCCTGTAAAGAATGTTTTTCTGTATTTTCAGGCACTGCTTACAACAAGTCATCCTGCAGCAAATCCTGGTAAGTGAAAATCATATTTTCTAATGCTGTGAAATATCCTAGTAGGTATTCTACACTATTCATAAATTGTGATGCAAAAATTGAAAACCATAAGTTTGCGTGTACAAAAAAAGTTTCATGTCGATCGGTCAAACCCTGAAACCTGTGCAGTGCTTACAAACAAACAAATAAGAAAAAAAAACAAAAAAAAACACACGGACAAAGCTTCGTGAGTAGAATGGAAATCTTCGCTGACGCTCATCTATTAGTATCAGATTATCCTTAATTATATATGTATGATTTTTTTTATTGGATTGGTTTTTATTTTTTCTTGTCCCCATATTACATGCCTCTCTCGTCTGAATTAGGTTCTGAACTGAGTCAAAGCTCCTTCAGACCGGAAAGCAGTCATAGTAAATTGAACAATATATTATATTTCAAATATTCATATACCGGTACATCATTTCTTGTGAATAAGATTTTGCTTCTCACACTCAAGGCTGGTTTCTACTTCTTGCATCAATTTTTTTTTGATAACATCGAAACATTATACAAAATTATTGTTCCCCAATTGAGGCCAAGGATGAAAGATAGAATCGTTTGGACGGGGCACCACAGGGGCGATCTTACCACCCCATTTTATTATAATTTCAAATTAAACGCAATGAAAATCATTGCTCATCACATATTATACCACTCTTATATCACACCAGTCTCGTGGCTTATTTCCTACAATATTAGCCACGACCGCTTCCTTCTTCTTCTCCACTAGCCTTCCTATTGCCTAAAAATCCATCTCTCATCATTTCAGCATCTCACATTCTTTCATCCAATGAAAATAAATCTCAGTTATCAACACAGTGTTCACTAAACCCCATTCAAATGAATAAATAATCAAGAAATATCTACAAACATGAAAAATGTGTCTCGTTACTAGTTTAACCGGCACATGTAGCGCAGTGATTAACGCGCTCGCTTCATTCATGTGATCCGGAAGGCGAGGGTAATTTCGAACCTGGTTCGATCCCCGCCGCCGACCATCTTTACAGGGGTTTTTCATGGTTTCCCTCTGTAGTCTAGGCTAATGCCGGGATGCGAGTATTTTTTCAGCTACCGGTTGTTTTCTATAGCCAATGGTCTAATCGACCAATCCCGGACTCTTGCTTATGACGGCTAATAAATCAATCTATTCTCAATGTTGCGTTGGCTCTGCCGTAACACGCTCGCTTTTGGTTACGAGGGTCGCCAGTTCGAATCCCGCTTTATCAATACTTTTTTGTTTTCATGAAATGATGTTTTTGATAATGTTCTACTATCCTTCTCTATTTTCTGAAAACCAACAAAAATATGAAGTTATATTTGTCGTAAGAATTATTATTGGGGGAGGCTGGACCGTGGTTAGGGTTAGGTAGGTCAGGTTGGTGTCGACCGGTATACCGACCCGAAACCGAGGTTTTAACCACATTCACGGGCGGAAAGTCTACCTAAAACACCGATACCTAAAACATTGAAATCAGCAATTCTACAAAAGATAAGTATTGCCGCGCGAACAGCCTAGACGAGCTGCGATTGGCTAATAGAAAACAACCGGTAGCTGAAAAAATACTCGCTGCCGGGATGGTTACTACAATAAGTCGGCCATGACCGCTTCCTTCCCACCATCATTTCCGTTACCCAAAACACAATATGAATGAATAAATGATAAAATGAATATCTACAAATATAAAAGTAACTTCTTACTATTGTTGTTTCAATGTTGTTGTTTTCAACTTCAGAAGAAGTCGGGTATCAACATCCAGAGGCTGTAGTCACCGACGATGACCAGTACCTCACACTGGCGACAGATGGAAGTAGTGCACAAGTAGTTGCTGCTTTACCGACTGAGCCAATGGATTTGCTCCACGTCACAGATAATGCTGGAGTGGATGTTCCGAGAGAGAAAAGAGATATAAAGAAATTTGTGAAGAAGTTAGCTCTGATCATCGGTTAAATAAGGTCCAAAACAATATAAGACCATTGTTGACGATTTAGCGAAAAATCGGTATTTTCAGAAGAGGTTAAATGGAGGATTCTCAAATCTTTAAATCTCAACTCATCCGATTATCAACTCTATTATTCTCAACTTATACGATTCTTAATCCTAAGTTACACGGATCAAGGTTTCTATCAATGGCTTGACGTCAACCCTTGAGCTCAACCCTTGACTCGTGTAGACGGTACCATTGATCGAAAAACCCAGGGTTGTCGTCAACCCTGCACGTCAACCTTTTCGTTTAAAACATGGTATATTTTCGATCAAGGCTTGACCGAAACCAGCCAATCAGACATTACTATTAATCATACTGCGCATCTTTCGAGGCGCAAAAACCCACTGTACATCAAGCTCTTGGGAAAATATTTATTGGAGCACTCCATGAATACCTCATGTCGCACTGCTTCTATTGTATTAATGAGTTTTCAATAAATTAACATTCGATTCAATCCATTATCCATTTATATTTCATTATATAAACTAGGAAAACGCCATATTTGCGTTGTTAGACGAGCGGATAGTAATATTATGGGTAAAAATGGGTTTAACTGCTTCGAGTAGTACCAATTTAGCTTATTTTATGTTTTTCTTCAAAATGGCTGTCCCGATCGAGCTGAAAATTTCCAGAAATGTGTATCTTGATGTAATTCAACTTCACGCAAAATTTCATTTTTTTGTAAAATATTTTTTTTTCTGCCATTTTTGAAATGTTTTGAAAAGTTTTCACCCGATAACGCCACAAAACTATACAGATCTGAGTTAGATGAGGAACCATATTCAAAAAATTAAAGAGTTCGAAGTTGATAGCTGTAGCCGTTTGACCTGTGGAAAACCGACAAAAAAACATGAAAAAAAAACATGAAAACGAACACCAATTTTTTTCAGTATTTCAAATTGATCCTCGCTAAAGCTCGTCTAATTATCAAGTACTCGACCTGGGTCACACATTATCGTATGTTTTCCCATGAAAAAAAAACATCAGAATAAAGATACAAATACAACTAGAATTATTTAAATATGTGTTAGCCAATTGCCGTCAAATAGGATCGTTTCAACTCAAAATTCATTTCAATGAAAAATGAGACAACCTCCCTAATTGAGGCTGTTTAATTATCAGAAAGGTCTATTACTTACCCCTAATAGGGACACAGGTTATTATAGGCCTATATTGTTTCTACATTGGGCTAAACGACGCACTGTGATGATAACCAAGATCTATTAGCGTCGGAGAATGATTGATGAGATGATGGGATGATAGAGATGAAGGTTTCTTAGGTCATGAGGAGGACAGTGGTAAGTAAGCGGTCGAGGCCTATATTATAGGAACCATCCCGGCATTAGCCTAGACTACAGAGGGAAACCATTAAAAAGCTCTGTAAAGACGGAAGGCTGCGAGGATCGAACTGGGTTCGAAATTCCCCTCGCCTCCCGGATCACATGAAGCGAGCGTGTTAATCATTTTAGGCCTATAGTCACTGACCAAATCAAATATATTTACCTAAAGCTCTCTCTACTCGAGTTTTACTATGTATTTTATCATATTTTATATATTTCGATGTTTTCTCATGTCTTTTCTTTTTTTATATAACGTAATTACAACCAACCATGTATTTTTGTAATCTGTATTTTTATGTACCTGTTATGAATCATGTAAATAAACTCATTTTGAATTCAATTGAATTGATAACTTCTGTATTTCATAATTAGATGAGCGTTGACGAAGATTTCCACCCAACTCTTACAGATCTTTGTCTGTGTGTTTTTTTTCGTTTGTTTGTTTGTTTGTGGGCACTGCACAGGTCGCAAGGTTTGACCGATCGACATGGAACTTTTTCTGTATACACAAACTTATCCAACTCAGAACTGTATTGTTTCTGTGTCAAATCTGTTGGACCATTTCTTAGAAACATCTCATAGTTTCTAAACATTAAGATTAGACTGAGCGGAAAAAATTGAAAAAAAGTCGCCAATATAATTCACATTCTCCTCAAATGTAGAAACGGAATTGATACACATAATTGAAAATGTGTATGCAATTCGGACCAGTTGTTTCGATGGAAATAATGTAATACATGTTTTTTATTCATCGAATAGATAGAAATAATATCAGAAATATGTTGCAGTGATAGATCCACGGCTCCCTAGATTCGTTGGTATCGAATGAAGTATATTCTATATGATCAATGTGTGTAGAGTTCTAGATTTCACTTCATAGATATCTCGCTCATCACACAACACACATTCTGCGTTCGACTAGTTTTAATCACAGTGTGATGAATGCAAGGACATATAAAAAATTCATTCTGGATGAGTTTTGATTCAAAATCTGAAGCATTATTGGAATTACTGTTTCTGTTGGAAGGTTTTCACAACTCTGAAACTAGATTTCGATTAATGGGCCTATACTAATGACGATATTCACACAAGAAGTTGTAATACTGACCTCATAGTGCAGAGAAAAAATAAAACCTCTACTCAAAAATACATATTTTATACTGGGTATAAACTCTACAATAACTTACCAGTACTGAGTAAGAAGGCAAATAATTTTATCAAGTATAAAAGAGAGTGTTAAAATTATGTTAAACAAGAATTTCCTTTGTGAGTTGTGTGTGATTGCCAATCTGTTATCTTGTATTGAAATGGTGTTGTTATATATGAATGTATGTAATCTGAATAGATTAATGCTGAATGAATGAATATTATTATTATGTCCATAATTCTATAGATAACTAGAAATCATGATTTCAATTTCAGAAATTATTCATTATTATTGGTCTCCCAAAGACCATGATTGATATTTACATATTTGCATATTTTATTCATTCATTACAGATTTTTCATAAAACAGGTGGTAATGGTTACTATAAGACTTAGATAATGGAATTACAATCAAACATACTCGATACAATTATAATTTGTTATTTTTCTCTTTGCTCTCTTCTCAAATCACCGATCTTCGTTATATTCTTGATATACCATTCCCGCGTCGTTCTTTGTATGATCTTCATATTTATCTGCTTCTCTATCCACTTTTATATGATTTCATATCTGAGTACTTGCTCGCTACAACTATGAACAGGAGTTATGATTGATAGAAAACTGATGATTGATTTTTGTCATTGTTTTTATGAGGATTCATCATTCATTTCATCATATACATAGTATGTATATATATATACACACACACACATATATATATATATATATATATATATATATATATATATATATATATATATATATATATATAAAAATATATATATTCATATATATATATATATATATATATATTTATATACATATATATAAATCCACACAAATATAACACAGTTACCAATATTCACTTAGTATCATTCAAATTTCAGTTATTACATGTACACGACTTTTAATTTGCTCTCAGAACATGTCACTCTGGAATTCTGTGTTTTGGCAAAACCTAACAATATTACATTCATTCACTCTTATCAATAAACAGATGAGTACAATATTCACACTCTAGGCAAACGCAGATCAGCGAGATATCTATTAAAAAACTCTACACACCTTGATCATATAAAACATACTTAATTATAGATACCAACGAATCTGAGAAGCCGTGGATCTAACAATGCAACATTTTTCTGCTATCATTTCTATCTATTCAATGAATAAAGAACATGTATTACATTATTTACTTTGAAGCAGCTGGTCCGAGTTGGATACAAATTTGTAATCAAGTGTGTCACTTTCGTGTTTACATTTGAGGAAAATTTAAATCATATTGGTGAGATTTGTTTTTCAATTTTTTCCACCCAGCCTAATCTTATGGGGTTTCTAGAAACTTTGAGATGATGTTTCTAAAAAATGGTCCAACTGCAGATTTGACTCAAAAACTATACTGTTCCAAGTTGGATAAGTTTGCGTATAAAAAAAGTTTCATGTCGATCAGTCAAACCCTTCGACCTGTGCAGTGCTTACAAACAAACACACAAACAAAAAAGACAGACAAAACTCCGTAAGAGTTGGATGGAAATCTTCGCTAACGCTCATCGAATTAGAAAGTTTTTGGTATCTAATTCAGATCGGGTTAGATCCACATTATTATTGAGTGAATTAACCGCACTTGATGAATATTTCACCACATAAACAACAATTTGTGCGACATTAAACTTGTGAAAAGTCAAGACCTGTCCGTTCAGATAGCGCCACTAGTAGGTTCACCCGAAAACTGTGAAAAACTTGCTTTTCAGCCAAAATAATTTCTTCTTTATATTTCTTTTCTCTCTCGGAAGAACCACTCCAGCATCACCTGTCACGTGATACAGCTCCATTGGCTCGGTCGGTAAGGTAGCAACTCCTTGCGGAGCAACGACAGCGCCATCTGTCGCCACTGTGAGGTACTTGTGACCGTCGGTAACTACAGCCCCAGGATGTTGATTTCCGACTTCTTCTGAAGTTGAAAACAACAAAATTGAAACAACAATAGTAAGGAGTTACATTTATGTTTACAGATATTCGTTTTTTCATTTATCCATTCATATTGGGTTTCCCGTCGAATTGTGATGATAACCAAGATCTATTTTTTTTGGATGAAAGAATTTGAAATGCTGGAATGATGATGGAGATAGTTTTTTGGTAATGAAATGGCTACTGCCACGCGGAAAGGAGTGAAGCGGTCGTGACTCTTTTTGTTTTAAGGAAGCCACGAGAAACCCGTCTGAAGATGAACCGTGGCAGGGATTGAAATGCGGTATGATTTGTCCTCACTCCCTGCTGGACTCTTACCTAATACATTTCGTGCTAGTGCTAGCTAGCTCCAAGAGTCTAGGACTATGATTGGTTAATATCTACTACAAAAGTCACCTGTCATGACAACATGTCTAGTCTCTGTGTATTTCCATTGTTGCTATCACAAAATCCTGGCCCTGATCTTGAGGTGGGCTTTGAAATGTGATGAATTATTGCAGTCCAAGAGACCGTGACTTTGTTGTTACAATATATTGTCATTGTTGGTAGCTTTTTTAGTAAACAGTAACCAATCAAAGTCCTAGCCTCTTGGAGCTAGCCAGCACTAGCACGTCATTTTGAGTGGTTTATTAGGTAAGGGTCCAGCAGGACGTATTGACTATAAGAATAGGAATATGAGATGATATTTGGGGCTACAAATAGAGTGAACTTATATCCACGTAAGAATTTCGTTTATCATTTCCTCCAACTCGAATATCACCTCATATTTTGCACAGAAGTGATATTTTCAGAAGATTATGATATTTTATAGCGAGTTTTACGATGAGAAACGAAACTTCATCTTCCAAATGATGAAGACCCCGATGTGGCAGCCCGCAGAGATATTATTCTATGAATGAGGCTTTCATCATTCTACGATTGGTTTACCATCTTCTACATTCGTGGACATGAGCTCAGCTCAATTTCCATGAACTTCAAAATGTGGACGTTATTTGAATAGAAAACTCTGTAGTTCCTCAAAACAAGACGAGTTGAGTCGTTCGGATGAGAAAATAATCCATAATAACGATAATCAATCGATGTTGTCAATTCTAGAATCGTATTATACTGTCATGATATCAAATTAATATATCAGATAATGAATGGCGACCGGCACATGTAGCGCAGTGGTCGCTGCATGTGATCCGGGAGGCGAGGGTTCCGAACCCAGTTCGATTTCTTGGTTCACTCTGTAGTCCAGGCCAATACTGGGATGGTTCCAACAATAAGTCGGCCATGACCACTTCCTTCCCACTATCCTTCCAATAATCCAAGAACCTTCATCTCATCATCCGATCATCTCATTAATCATCCATCCGACGCCATTAGAGCTCAGTTATCATATCAGTGCGCCGTTAAACCCAATATATATATATATATATATATATATATATATATATATATAGGCCTATTTATTATTTCCAAATACTTTTCTAACAAAGTTAGTTAAGTTCATTTCACAAGGGCACAACATATCAACTTGATTTTGCCAGTCCCGAGTCCTCTTCCTCCTACGTCTCCTATGCCTGATTCTGCTCTCCCTTCTCCACTTCCATCTCAACTCTTTTCACCACCTCCCTCCATTTCTTTTATTCTTTCACCATTTACCGCTCTCAATACATAATATATATGAATTAAGGAATTGTGTTCGATTGAATCACACGATGTCAGGAGACTTTATACAGCATTAGAAACCAAAGATGTTTACTTACCAGGATTTTCTGCAGGATGACTTGTTGTAAGCAGTGCCTGAGGATAGAAGAAAGCATCCTAATTACAAAATTTTCGAGATCATCAGAACAGGTCGATGATGCGACAGGATTAGCCAGCCGGCATTATTTGAGAAGCCTTAGATAATGGTGTTTGACACCCCCCAGACCTGATTTATTGGAACCGGGCGAAAGATACTTATTATTATCAGAGCAAATCATATTGTGGTCATGCCTTCAAGTTAGGAATCTAGGACTCTTTTGTATCCTTATGATCTCATTTCTCAATATGTAAACGTGAAGGATGCATTTTTTCAAGAAGTAATTCCAATTAATCATTTCAAAATGAAAGATACGGATAGCAACAGACAGTAGGTTTTTTGAAGAAAAAAGCAAATCTGAATTGTCACTCCTGGGAGTAGGGCCTACCCCAGATTTGAAATAAAAATGTAAATTTGAGAAATTTGTATTAGTGTATGAATCGATATGATAGAATTGGAGAATAACGAAATCAGTTTTCACTCATATGTATTATATGGAGACGTTAGAAGTGAAAGTGAAATCGTAGCAAGAAAAAATCACAAATACCATTTTATAAAATAATTATTCAGATAATTTATTCAGATGAACAGTGAATTTATCATATGTGTGATGTCTTACCATGGAACAGATTAGAAGAGCACAGAATAACACTGAAGACGCCATGTTTATTATTGCTACTGGTAGCTATGGTTACTGATAACATCCTCAGCTTGTGTATCTCTTATATAGTGGTCCGCCTTAACCCCACTTCCAGCCCTATCAGCTGTGTTCACAGCCTTGCTCAGTCTCATCCTCACACGAGGAAATAGACGCCCCGAGTGAGTAGTGTGTACGAGAGAGAAGTAGAATTTACCGTTAGATGTGTGTGTGAGAGAGAAGAAGAAGAGCGTTCGACGGCAGTGCAACAGAGAGAGATGACTTATGTTTGTCAATAAACAGAATGTGTCAAAAAGACCAAAATGATTATCACTTTGATGAAGTGATAATAAATATGCATTCTATGATGTTTGATTTATATAAGCATCATAATCTTGATTCAAACAGATTGTCTCTCAATTGAGGCGAAGGATAACAGAATAAGTGGGGTAATTTTGGAGTGTTACTTCTTGATTGTTTCGAAACCATAGAAACCATAGAACAATTGAAACAATTGAGGCGAAGGATGACAGAATTAATGGGTTAATTTTGAAGTGTTACCAATTGAGGCGAAGAATGACAGAATAAGTGAGGTAATTTTGGAGTGATACTTCTTGATTGTTTCGAAACCATAGAAACCATGGAACAATTGAAATAATTGATGCGAAGAATGACATAATTAGTAGAGTAATTTTGGAGTGATACTTCTTGGTTGTTTCGAAATCATAGAAACCATAGAACAATTGAAACAATTGAGGCGAAGGATGACAGAATAAGTGGGGTAATTTTGGAGTGATACTTCCTGATTGTTTCGAAACCATAGAAACCATGGAACAATTGAAACAATTGAGGCGAAGGATAACAGAATAAGTGGGGTTTTTGGAGTGATACTTCCTGATTGTTTCGGAACCATAGAAACCATGGAACAATAATTGAAATAATTGAAACGGAGGATGACAGAATTAGTGGGGTAGTTTTGGAGTGGTATTTTTTTATTGTTTCGGAACCATAGAAACCATAGAACAATTGAAACAATTGAGGCGAAGTATAACAGAATTAGTGGGGTAATTTTGGAGTGATACTTCTTGGTGTTTTCGAAACAATCAACCGATTACGGATTACGAAGGGTAGGCCCATAAGATTAACGGGGACAGGTTGTAATAACCTTTTGGACGTTTTCCTAGTCAGACCACCGGAAAAGAGGCTAAGAACTATCCTGGACGTTGGTATCAGAGACCATAATATTCCAACAGTATAATTAATTGCAAATAGAGTAAAAGATAGAATAAATGTACATAAGAAGGTCTGGTTCTATAAAAAAACGGATACCAACCAAATTAAGTTACATTTGAATTATTGGAAATATTAATAGTTTGCGGAAAAGGGGGATGTAGACAGAGAATGGGAGAGTTTCAAAAACATATGTTTAAACGCTGTTGAGAAGTTTGTTCCGAATGAATCAATATCTGAAAGTTCAGATCAAATCTATTATGATAAATCAATTAGAAAATTGAGAAGGAAAGCAATTAGTTTCATAATATGAACAGAGGTAAATGAGTAGATATGGAAATGAAAAGGAAATTCAGATCAGACCTGAATGAAGAAAAGAAAAGTGCAAAGGATAAGTTTCTACGTGGGATGTTTGATGAGAGGGACCAGAAGAACAGTTGGAGTAATATGTACAAGTACATAAGTTATATTAAAAGTGAAAGAAACGATATGCCAACTCTTATTGACAGAAAAGAGTGGAGTTCATATCGAATAGAGAAAAGGTATGATGAGGTTTTTCAAAAACAGCATTTCAATGGGGAGAACGAAGTAGAGAATGATCAGAGTCATCAATTGGGAGTAGAGGAAAATAAAAATAATTTCACTGAAATAGATTCAGGAACTGTGCCCGAGGACTGGAGAAGAGCAATGATCACTCCAATACATAAAGGGGGCGAAGAATCAAATTTGGGTAATTACAGACCAGTTAGCCTCACCTCCTTAATATGCAAAATTAAGGAAGGGTTAATTGATACAGAAATTGAAATAATTGTTGATGAAAATGGTGGAATATGTGATGGACAACATTGTTTTCGTAAGGTTTACTCATGTGTAACCCAACTGCAAGGATTCACGCAGGAGCTGTGTGATACTTCAAACAAGGGGGATGAAATGTCTGCCGTCTTTTTGGATTCTGAAAAAGTATTTGTCAAAGAACGTTATGAACTTCTGATTTCAAAGTTGAAACAAATAACAAGACATGAGAAGAAAACAAAATGGGTGGAGTCCTTCTTGAAAGGTAGATCACAAAAAGTAAAAGTAGGTGATGAAATTTCGATTTTTTTCTAATAACATCGAAACTTGATACAAAATCATTGTTCCCCAATTAATGCTATCGATGGGAGATTAGATCGTTTGAACGGGGCCACGAGGGCGATCTTACCATCCCGAAGAATAATTAAAATATGATAACTCACTCAACAAACAAATCTAATTTTGAATATGGTAGTGATTTCAGGGTTAGAAAAAAATTCAAACATTCACAGTGGGGAGAAAAAATCTCGAATCTTCTCATTATCTTGGTCTTCTTCTTCTTCTTGAAATCTTATTTCTTCTTTGTTCTTGTATTATAAACAAAATTCATCATTTTGTTCCGATCTTTTTTTTCATATTGTTATATAAATATTATGTTTAATTTTATTCGATTTTTCAATATTCGTGTATATTTAATTCGTGTGTAATATTTTTTTCAATGGTCGTGGCTGATCGAATTTGTGAATTATAGGCCTACCTCACGAAAAACCATCAATCGGGATGAAAAATGTCAAGTTGTTGATGTTGAGATAGTGAGGACGCACAGATTTTCCAGATACAACTCTCCATTGGACCACTTGTGCAGACTTGATGTGCCAGTCCAGTGGTCCAAGTCCCAGAGAGCTGTTCGAGAAAACTATGTTCAATCAGCAATACACTGTAGTAAAACCTGGTTCTCCGTAAGATTTTAATTCATCAAGATTGTGATAAAAGCTCAACTTCTGATATATGCCTCCTCGTTTGCCAATATGAAGCTGCCATTAAACAATCCCCGTGCAATCCTTGATTGTTAAAGAGCACTTTGTGTTCCGCATCTTTATCTCCCAGCTTGCACAAGGGACATGTGGAACTTGCTCCAACTCCAATTCTCTTGAGAAGTTTGTAGAGAAAATCGGAATGGCCCTCATTATACCGGAAAAATGTGCAGTAATGTGCAGAGAATTCATTGTGTCAAAAAAATACTGGAAAAACGCCCTAAATGCGTTGTGGGATGAGTGATGTAGGATTATTTGTAGGAAGGCTGTGAAAATATACGCTCACCAATTGTGAAATAATCGAATCACGGCCTCCCTGTTGTTCTTTTTGTTTATTTGATAAATCGTTGAAATCTCTGATTTATTTCACTGTACGATTTTATTCATAGCTTTTCAACTGATCTGAAGGAATATATTTTGTATTATGGAAATCAATATAAACGCACGCAGAATATGCGTTATAAGATGAGCGAGATGTCTATATGAAGCATAATCGAGAACTCGACACACCTTGGTAATATAAAATATTTCAGTAACTATCGAATCTATCACGTTGCAACATTTTTCTGCTATTCCTATCTATTCCATGAATGAACAAACATTATAAAAAACGTTTTTTTCATCGAAATGACCGGTCCGAATTGCGTACAAATTTGTAATAATGAGTATCATTCTTGTGTTTACATTTGGCGAAAATTTGAATTATATTAGAGAAATTTCATTTTTCAATTTTTTCAGCTCATCCAAATCTTATGGGTTTTGTTAGAAACTTCGTTTGTACCGATTGGACCCGAAAACAATGCAGTTCCAAGTTGGATAAGTTTGCGTATACAGAGAATGTTTCGTGTCGATCGGTCAAACCTTGCGACCTGTGCAGTGCCCACAAACAAACAAACAAACAAACAAACAAACACACAGACGAAGCTCCGTAAGAGTTGGATGGAAATCTTCGCTGAAGCTCATCCGACTAATTCGACCTTATGCCTGACAAGATTGTTTTAATGTGGGTAGAGTCGAGCTTTTTTGTGATTGGAGTAGAAAAGTGCAAGTTCTGATTTTGATTTGTGTCTCTATTTTCTTCTTGGACACTCCTCTCCTCATCTATTTTCTCCTTCATTTTCATCCTCTCTCACTTCTCTCTTTTTGTTCGCTACTTTCATATATTTAAAATATCCTCAAAGGTTGACAACTATGGCAAAGTACACGGGCATGCACACGCATTCCAAAATTAGGCGTAGCGCTAGATCGGCATTGTCGGGATTGTGTTCCAAATCTTAACGGCCAATTCCGCTAGGTATAATAGGCTGTCTATAATTCGATGAGCGTCAGCGAAGATTTCCATGCAACTCTTACGGAGCTTTGTCTGTGTTTTTTGTTGTTGTTAGTTTGTGGGCACTGCACAGGTCGCAGGGTTTGACCGATCGACATGAAACTTTTCAGTATATGCGAACTTATCCAACTTAGAACTGTATAGTTTTGGGGTCAAATCTGTTGGACCATTTTTGAGAAACATCATTTCAAAGTTTCTAAAAACCCCATAAGATTAGGCTGGGCGGAAAAAAATTGAAAAATAAAATCTCTCCAATATAATTCAAATTTTCCTCAAATGTGAACACAGAAATAATACACACTAATGAAATTTGACGTGTAATTCGGATCAGCCGTTTCGAAGAATATAATCAAAAACATGTTTTTCATTTATAGAAAAGATAGAAATATTGATGGAAAAATATTGCATTGTTAAATTCTCGGCTTCCTAGATCCATTGGCATTGGACAAAGTTAATTTTATATGATCAAGGTGTGTAGAGTTTCGCTCATCTTACAACTGCGTTTGCCTACTTATTCATATTTGTAACAAAATCACATCGATATATTGAAAGGTACTACATCGAAATTGTCTCACTAATTCCGTCATCCTTCACCTTAATTGAGACACAATGATTTTATATAAAGAATTCGTCGCTAATAAAGAACAAATTCATGAAATACTCATTAGCACATATGAGAGCTAAATGTCATCTTAATTCTATTGACACGCACTGTTTATACACAAACACAAGTCATCTCTTCTCTCTCTTACACACATATTGGAACATTCTCCTTCTCTCTCACTCACTAAATTCACACCAAATGTGTCACTTTTCATTTGTAATATTGATCTGTCAACCGAGCAAAGCTATGGAACTAGAGTTTACCAATAACACATCTGATAGGGAAGGAAGTTGGCCTAAGGCGGACCACTATATAAGAGATACACAAGCTGAGGATGTTATCAGTAACCATAGCTACCAGTAGCAATAATAAACATGGCGTCTTCAGTGTTATTCTGTGCTCTTCTCATCTGTTCAATGGTAAGGCATCACACTTATGATAAATTCACTGTTCATCTGAATAAATTATCTGGATAATAGGCCTGTTCAATTTTTCGAAATTGATTGTTTCTGGTTTCGAAATGACTTTCAATCCTAACTTCAATATATATGAAAATATAATTATATTCCTATTTCGTTTCTCTAGAGAATATATATATATATATATATATATATATATATATATATATATATATATATATAGTATTTAATTCGCTTCCGATATTTGTCCGATGGCCTCGAAAGTTTATCGTTCGATCAATCAATTGAAAGCATTTTCTTTTATATAATCAAAATCATAATAACATCGATTTTTTTGTTCACGTGAATTAAACAGGACTGTTTTACATCATGAAATTTTGAATGCAATTTTGTAATTCTGTATGAAAAGTCACTGCTGAAACTCCATGGATCAAACAAAGGAAATAATGATCAAATTCAAGTTTGAACTAATGCATTTTTGTTAATCGTGAACATTTTGTATTAAGAATGCTTTCCTTCATTTTCAGGCACTGCTTACAACGAGTCATCCTGCAGAAAAACCTGGTGAGTAAGAATCCTGGATTCCTGGATCTTCTAAAGTTTCCTCATTCTGTGTATATACATGCATATTTAATTATTCAATTGGAAAAGATACTAGGCAAACGCAGGATGTGCGTTGTACGATGAGCGAGATGTCTATATAAAGTATAATCGAAAACTCTACAACCCTTGATCATTTGAAATGAACTTCATCCGATGTCAATGAATCTAGAAAGCCGTGACTTCGACAATGCAACATCTTTCAACTAATATTTCTATCTTTCCGATGAATAAAATACATTTATAATATTATTTACTCCATAACGGCTGGTCCGAATTTCAAACCAAATTTTCATCATTCATGTATATTATTCTTGTGTTCACATTTGTGGAAAATTTGAATCATATGGAAGAGATTTGATTTCTCAATTTTTTCCGCTCAGCCAAATCTTATGGGGTTTTTAGAAACTTCTAAATGATGTTTCTCAAAAATGGTCCAACCGATTTGCCCTCAAAACTATACAGTTCTAAGTTGGATAAGTTTGCATATAAAAAAAAGTTTCATGTCGATCGGTCAAACCCTGCGACTTGTGCAGTGTTTACAAAAAAAAACAAAAACGCACAGACAAAGTTCCGTAAGAGTTCAGTGAAAATCTCCGCTACGCTCATCTAACTATATATGCATGCAATCATAGACGCGCATACCATTCAACCGGCACATGTAGCGTAGTGGTTAACGCGCTGGCTTCTTGTGATCCGGGAGGTGAGGGGAATTTCGAACTCAGTGCGATCCCTACCACCGTTTATCTTCACAGTTTTTTGCTATCGTGGTTTCGCTCTGTAGTCTAGGCTAGTTCCGGATGAATGAATGAATGACAATAAAATTATATAGATACATAAATGTAGATATTTGCTTTCTGAAGTTCTTACAATTGTGTATATTTTCAACTTCAGAAATCGGATCTCCAAATTCAGCAGCTGTAGTTATCGACGGTAAACAGAACAAGACACTAACGACAGATGGTGCTGCCGTCGCTGCCCAAGGAGGTGCTGCCTTATCGACCGAATCAATGGAGTCGCAAGAAAAGACAGACGATGCTGTTGCTGGAGCTAAGAGAGAGAAGAGATTCATCAAGAAGAAGTTAGATAAACTGAAACGAAAGTTTTTCCCAAGACCAAGTGTATATAGAAGCTACAATTATTAAGTTTGGAAACTAGGTTTTATTTTCAAGAACGTGTCGGGAGAGATAATTAAGGGGGTGCGTGCACGGTGCTTACACAAATCGAGAAATGTACATATTTTTTTTTATTTTCAAAAACCAGTGTAATCGAATGAAAAGTTCACATCTCCAAGAGAATGTTATGCTCTTCAAAAAATATGTCATTTTATTCAGTAAATTACATCAGTTTTGAGATAATACGTCAACGAATTTCATCACATTATTTTTATTCATTGACGTATTATCTTAAAACTGGTTGGATTCACTAAAATAAAATATCATATTAATTGAAGAGCATAAAATTATCTTGGAGATGTGAATTTGTCATTCAATTACACTGGTTTTTGAGCATGAAAAAAAAATAGTAAAAGTGAATTTCTCTGTTTTCATAAGCACCGTGCATGAACTCCCTCAATAATGGTCTCAAAAAGGCTGTTGTTATTGTTAGAGAGAGATATCAATGTCCACCAGGTGGAATTGACCATTCAGAATGTTTGGTAGTTCACCAGTTAATTATGCTATCGATTGTTTTAGTCCTTTGTTACTTACCAGAAGCGTATTGTTCAGATATTATTATAACTAATATTTTCTTGTTGTGTCTGGTTAGCTCGAGCGGTAATGAGTCTGCCATGCATGTTCGCGGGCGGGGTTCGATACCCACACCTTGCTTCTTTTTTTATCACTTTTTAGATATTATTCATATGCTTTCAGACTGAATGTTACAAAATGTTCAATCTGAAATGTTTAAGACTAGATGTTTGTGACTGAAAGGGGAATGTGAATGTTTGAATATGATATATGTGGTTTTTTAGCTGTTTAATATATATACTTACTGTATGATTTCAATAATGATGATGATAATAATGAAAATAATGATAAACCTAATATGTTTCTTATTCAGTACGACTCAAAAGTCGTGCAAATCTCATTTTAAGCAGTTACAATTATTAATGACAATGACTTGTGTATATATATATATATATATATATATATATATATATATATATATATATATATATATATATATATATATATATATATATATATATATTATGTTATCTCGTAAGCTTGAACGACTCATAATGTGATAAAAATGAATACTTATGGAATGAAACGTCAGCTTTCCAATATTATATTAAAATATACATAGTATATATCCGGCATAGACCGGTTGAAACCTCAGCCTTCCAATATTATATTAAAATATACATAGTATATATATTCTATTGGGTGTTTCATATTAAAAAACGATTTGAATTATCCATACGTATTCATTTTTATCATATATGTATATATATATATATATATATATATATATATATATATATATATATATATATATATATATATATATATATATATATATATATTTATATATATATATTTATATTTATAACTCCACAAAGATCAGCAAGTTGCATCTCCATGAAACACAACGAAAGCACAATCTTTAGGCAAAGAAAGAAACGTTCACACAATGCCAGAACCAGGCTCGATATATCGGACGACGACTTTATAATGGCTTACATGAGGATGTTAAGATATTGAATTTGTTACATTTTAAAAATATACTTTGACTATCAAAAATATCTTCTCACTTTCCAAACTGTCTGTTTTCTGTTGTTCTTGTTTGTTTGTTAGCACTGAAAACTTGTACACAAGAATGAGACGCACAATTACAAATTGTTATTGAATTCGGACTAGCCGTTTTGAATAGAATAATTTGAATAATGTTTTTCAATCATCAAATAGACAGAAATATTATCAGAATTATGTAGCAGAGATGACTTCCATGCCTCCCTAGATTCGATAGTAACCGAATGAAGTACATTTTGTATGAGTCAAGGTGTGTAGAATATTCGATCAAACTTTATATATGAATATCTCCATAAAGATATATAGATGTATAGATATCTCGATTTCAGGATATAAACTTCAGATAGATAAATCGAACGTGGGTCAAATCACCAAGATGTTAAGAAGAATCCCTGAAGATGGCAGGTCACATCCTGCCATGACTGAACATCACCTAATTCCATCACTCACTCATTTCAACAAGAGAACCTAATAGCGCGTTTTCCTGAGATTGTTTATATTAAATACACCTAAAGTAGGAATGTGAATCCCTTGTTTATTGTTGCTTTTAATTTTGACCGAATTAATTATTTGTCAATGTTCCGATGTAATATTCATATCATGACCTCATGAATTGGGACCTTCACATTTTTAGTGCAGATTGCAAAATGTCAGTATTTATATTTTTCAATGATCATCATATTTTCTAGTGATATCAATAATTAGTTTTAATAAAGTAGTTGGTATATAAGAGTATATTCGATTGGCTGACTCAAGCAGTGTAGTGTTTCGTGCAAGACTGGCACAAGCTGACACCATGGGTAAGTGCTGATTATACATATTTGAGTCAAAATATCAAATTAATTATTCATTTCGATTTAATTTAGGATGAATTTCAATTCATTTAATGTTGGAATTAATGGAAATTGAAATTAAATATTAATTTCAATGTGTACTAGGCAAACGCGGAATGTGCGTTGTAAGATGACTAAAACTCTACACACCTTGATCATATAAAATGAACTTTATTCGATGCCGATGGATCTGGGAAGCCGTGAATTTAACAATGCAATATTTTTCCACTGATATTCATTATTTTCTATCAATAAGAAACATGTATTAAATTATTTTCTTCGAAACGGCTGGTCCGAATTACACGTCAATTTTTATTAATGTGTATTATTTCTGTGTTCACATTTGAGGAAAATTTGGATTATATTGGAGAGGTTTTATGTTTCAATTTTTTCCGCCCAGCCTAATCTTATGGGGTTTTTAGAAACTTTGAAATGATGTCTCTCATAAATGGTCCAACCGATTTGACCCAAAAACTATACAGTTTAAAATTGGATAAGTTTGCGTATAAAAAGAAGTTTCATGTCGATCGGTCAAACCCTGCGACCTGTGCAGTGCCGCCAAACAAACCAAAAAAAACAAACACACACAGACAAAGCTCAGTAAGAGTTGCATGAAAATCTTCGCTAATGCTCATCTAAAAATATTAATTTCAATGTGTATAAAATAATAGGAATTAGATCTGCCATAAATTAGAATTGATAGGCACACGCAGAATATTCGTTGTAACATGAACGAGATGTCTGAATAGATCATATTCGTAGACTCTACACACCTTGACTAATAAAAAATAAACTTCATTCGATTACTATCGAAGTCGAATCTAGGAAGCCGTGAATCTTGCCAACATAATTCTGTTCACATTTCTATCTATTTGATGAACAAGATACCTCTGATAAAATATTTTCCCTAGCATGGCTATTTTTGATCAAGTTAATATTTTTATTCCATTCGCTATTTTTATATTCATTTCATGTTATTTAGATATACCGTTCACGTTTATTGATAATTTCCAGCAGGATAAAAATAATTGTATATTAATAATTGATGAAAGAGAATGCTATAACTTTTTGAAATTGATTATGTAATTCCAAGTAAACATGTTCTCTCATTTAACATCGATTGATAATTATTAACCTGATATAATGATAATAATTCATTGACAATGAACTTGAATCACAAGTTATAGCTGGTCAAAGTAATACAAATGTTCTTAAATTCTAGAATAGATTCATTGATATACTGAAATTCTCAATCCAACAGATAAAGTTTAGTTACATTGATTCTAGAACTATTAATAGATTTTGTACATGTCAATTCTTCAGAAAGAGAATTATGAAGTTTCACAGCATCTTGATCAAGTCCAGACTTATATAAGCCAGTATACATTAATTATAGATGAGCGTTAACGAAGATTCCCACTCAACTCTTACGGAGCTTTGTCTGTAGTCTGTTTTGTTTGTTTGTTTGTTTGTTTGTTTGTTTGTGGGCACTGCACAGGTCGCAGGGTTTGAACGATCGACATGAAACTTTTTCGACTCAGAACTGTATAGTTTTTGGGTCAAATCTGTTGGACCATTTTTTAGAAACATCGTCTCAGAGTTTCTAAAAACCCCATAAGATTAGGCTGAGCGGAAAAAATTGAAAAATCAAATCACACCAAAAAATTCAAATTTGTCTCAAATGTGAACTTGGAAGTGATACACATAGTTGAGAATTTGCATGCAATTCGACGAGCCGTTTTGGAGAAAATAATGTTATACATGTTCTTATTTCATAGGATAAATAGAAATACTAGCAGAAAAATGTTGCAGTGATAGACTCATGGCTCCCTAGATTCGTTGGTATCAAATGAAGTATATTTCATATGATCAAGGTGCGTAGAGTTTCAGATTTTACTTTATAGATATCTTGCTCATCGTACAACACACATTCTGCGTTTGCCCAGTTTTATATGAATAATTGATAGAAAAAAACGCAATGATCACTGCTCAAGCAAATATAAATATTGTAATATCTTGGTTATTGAATTGTGTCTGGAGTCAGAACATCATCGAATAATTATTCATTTCAATTCCATTCCGGATTAATCACAATTCAAATAACGATCGAATCAATTCAAATCAAATAAGATATCAATTGTGAATCATTTGTATCAATAATACAAATGAGATCTGTCATAAATTATAATTATCAGGCATACACAGAATATACGTTGAAAGATGAGCGAGATATCCAGATAGAGTATGAGCAAAAACTCTACACACTTTGACTCACATAAAATATACTCATTACTACACTATGAAATGAACGCATTAAAAAAACTCTCATAAAAACCTTGAAACGAAATGTAAAATAGACGTATCACTCGATACTAGCTTTATGCGACCCTGTTGAGAGGATCTTGAACTACTATAAGCTCCTCCCACTTCATCAATTAACCTGTATTTACTTATGTTGACAGTTCGACAATTTGGCGCGACAGTGCTGCTACTGACAAGCCTGCTGGCGCTGTTGGCAACTACAGAAGCAAGGCCGGAGTACACTAACGATGACGTCTTTGAGGATCTTTTTGGATTCGATGAAGGGGAGACGAGGTAGTTGAATGTTTATTAATTATTTATTTATTTATTTCCAATGGAGGATTTATAAGAATGGCAATAGAAAAACAATAATAAATAGAATGTGAATCATATTGACATCCAGCTTTCAATAGATAATCGTTATTATTTTTTTTTTCATATATATTGTAGTCTTGTTTTTACTTACACAAATACACATAACAGTCAAAACAGAATCCACAAAGTCTCCAAGGAAGACAAAGTCTCCAAGGAATAACTTGACAAATGCAGAATGTTCGTTGAAAGAATGGAGGGTACTCTTAATTACACGAGCTTCAGCGAGGATTCAATTTTACATAGTGAAAAAAATTGGTGTTCGTTTTTATGTTTCTTTTTTTTTTTTTTTTTCATGTTTTAAGTCGGTTCTCCGCGGGTCAAACGGCTACAGCTATCAACTTCAAACTTTTATCAATATGGTTCCTCATCTAACTTATATCTGTATAGTTTAGTCGCGTTATCGAGTGGTAACTGTTTTCTTTCATGAATTTGAGAAATTTCAAAAATACCCATTAGAGTAACACAGCGGAAAAAATATGTATTTTCCGAAAAAAAAGACATTTTGCGTGAAGTTGAATTACATTCTGATGCAAATTTATGAAAATTTTCATCTTGATCAGGTCAGCCCTTTGAAGTAAAAAAATTAAATGTGCTAAATTGGTTCCACTCGAAGCAGTTTTTACCCATTTTCACCCATACTATTACTATCCACTCGTCTAACAACGCATATATGCCATTTTCCCAGTACGTAAATAATTTGTCACTGATTCAACGATTTATAATACAGGTTGGACGAAAATATAGAAAATGCGGCAGATTTCGCCCACGCCAATACTCATCCGAGGAGGAGTGAAGAGAGACCAGAAATCCAAGAAACGACGTTCAAGAAATCAGAACTAAACTGGAACACGCATTGAATACGATAAAAAAACTCGAACTCAAAGTCGAACAAAATAGTGTTCAAGTCAAAAAAGAAATAACTGAAGCAAATGCAGCTCTAAGAAAATATTTATTGAGCGAGATAAGAAATTCTCACAAAAACTGCAAGTGTGTTGGCCAACCTGGTCCTGCAGGACCTCGAGGACCTCACGGCTATCCAGGAAAAGACGGACATTCAGGAAAACCAGGACCAGAGGGACCTCAGGGCAAACAAGGAGATAGAGGATCTGAAGGACCTGTTGGAAAAGACGGTCTAGAAGGTAAACAAGGATCTCAAGGTCTTCCAGGAGTTAAGGGTGATACGGGAGAGAAGGGTGAGAAGGGTGAGAAGGGTGAGAAAGGTGAAACGGGATCTCCAGGAATCAAGGGTGAACGAGGCGAGAAAGGTGAACCAGGAGCTAATGGATCCAATGGTAGAGATGGATCTAAGGGTGATACAGGAGCGACAGGTGCACAAGGAACGCAAGGTATCAAAGGGGAGCGTGGTGAAACAGGTATTCAAGGACCTAAAGGAGAAACTGGACAACAAGGTGTGAAAGGAGACGCAGGAGAAAGAGGTCCTCAAGGAGAAATAGGAATATTTGGAGCGGCAGGAGCGGCAGGAGCGACAGGACAGACTGGACCACAAGGACCTAAAGGAGATAAGGGAGACCAAGGTACTCAGGGACTGAGAGGGGAACAAGGAGAGAAAGGAACGAATGGAATTGATGGACAGAAAGGAGATCAAGGTACTCAAGGAATCCGAGGTGAAAAGGGAGAACAGGGTGCTCAAGGTTTCAAGGGAGACAAGGTGATAAAGGAGATAAGGGAATTGATGGTATCAAGGGAGACACAGGATCAACAGGACCACGCGGTGAACAAGGATACAAAGGAGATACAGGATCTCAAGGAATTCAAGGAATAGTAGGAGCTCAAGGGCCGAAAGGAGATACAGGAACAACTGGAGATGTTGGACCTATCGGAGCCAACGGTTCTAAAGGTGACAAGGGCGATAAAGGAGATCAGGGACCAGCTGGACCTCAAGGCCGTGAAGGACTCAAGGGCGAGAATGGTGCACCAGGACCGCATGGTCCACCCGGACCCCCTGGACCTAAAGGAGAACGTGGACCTCCTGGGGAACGTGGATATCAGGGTCCTGCTGGACCTGGGAGAGTACATGGGTATCCTATACATCGCGGATCAGGAGGTATTTCTTTTGATGAATTATATTTGTATTTGAACTCACAGTAATAAGACGAGCTTCAGCGAGGATTCAATTTGACATACTGGAAAAAATTGGTGTTCGTTTTTATGTTTTTTTTCACGTTTTTTTGTCGGTTCTCCACAGGTCAAACGGCTACAGCTATCAACTTCAAACTTTTTTTCAATGTGGTTCCTCACCTAACTTAGATCTGTATAGTTTTGTGGCATTATCGGGTGGTAACTTTTTTTCATGAATTTTAGAAATTTCAAAAATACCCATTAGAATAACACGGCGAGAAAAAAAAAATCTTCCAAAAATATGAAATTTTGCGTGAAGTTGAATTACATTTTGATACACATTTCTGAGAATTTTCAGCTTGATCAAGTCAGTCATTTTGAAGAAAAAACATAAAATGTGCTAAATATGGTACCACTCGGAGTTGTTTTCAGCCACTTCTACCCATACTATTACTCTTCGCTCGTCTAACAACGCATATATGGCGTTTTCCTAATAGATAAACATTAAATCTAACGAAAAACAGCGCTTGACAAATAAAATTCTTATTCTAAAATTGAATAAAACAGTCCTAAACAGTATGAAATTACATGGACATTGATCACAGTCAGCCATCTTTGGAGGTTAGGACACCAACCTTGACCAACTAACCCACCATTTGGTACTGAGTAACACAAAATTACCGAAAAATTATATTTCGCTAAATCGACTTCTAAGTATTACATCAAATATACCCAAATTCATCCGTTACCTCGGGAAAGGAATATAACTGGTATTTCTAACAGTAGCGTGACTAGGAATTTTGGGCCCCGGGGCAAAGGACTCACATGGCCACTCCTCCCCCAAAAAGAGTATATATAAACTCAAAAGATGATATTTCCATATCATTCAACATGCAACCTGCAACCTCCATATTTCATGTGTGTAAAATCTTCTTTATCAAGATGATCTCTGCCCATATTCGGGTTGCCAATGCGACACAGAATGAAAAGAACAATGAGATACAAAATATATAGACACAGATGATAAAATGAAAGAATGGATAATGATTAGACGAGCTTTAGCGAGGATTCAATTTGCCATACTGAAAAAATTGGTGTTCGTTTTTATGTTTCTTTGTCGGTTCTCCACAGGTCGAACGGCTACATCTATAAACTTCAAACTTATTTCACTATGGTTCCTCATCTAACTTAGATCTGTATAGTTTTGTGGCATTATCGGGGGGTAATTTTTTTTTCATGAATTTTAGAAGTTTCACAAATACCCATTAGAATAACATGACGTTAAAAAAAAAAATATTTTCCGAACAAAATTTTGCCTGAAGTTGAATTACATTTTGATACACATTTCTAAAAATTTTCAGCTTTATCGGGTCAGCCATTTTGAAGAAAAAACAAAAAATGTGCTAAATTGGTACCACTCGAAGCAGTTTTTACCCATTTTTACTCATACTATTACTATCCGCTCGTCTAACAACGCATATATGACGTTTTCCTAGTAAAAAATACAATGGGAGAATTTATTATTGAATTTACTATTGGATACGATTAAAATACACTCAAAATTATGATTAAAATAGATTCACAATTATGTCATTCTATAAAACAAAATGGTTACATTGAAGATGAAGATTCAATTACACTTACTCTGGGGAGGAAAAATTGTTGACTTTACCAAAATGAAGTCAATGTAGCAATCTCGTATTTGTTTCGAGTGGTGTAAGTTCAGCGAAAAAAATATGACAGTGTTTCTGATACGATTCGTATTCAAGAATATACTTGTTTGATAAAGTTCAACTTGAATTTTAAAATGCCCCATTTATAGAGTCGTTTATTTTGTGAAGTCAGTTATTTTTCAAGTAATTTCAGATAATATTTTAAAAAAAAATCAGATATGTAATCAAATTATAATTTTTCGGTAAACGTTGAAACGTATTTCTGATGATACAACGTGTTTTAATTTCTGTTGGATTAATGAGTCATTGAATATTGTCATGTTTATTTGTTACCAGGTAAAACGAACAGCAAAGAGAAACAAGGCGAGAAGAGTGGCGAGAAAGGCGGAAAAAGTGGCGAGAAAGGCGGAAAAAAACATGGAGGAAAAAGTGGCGAAAAACGAGGCAAACACCATGACGATAAAAGTGGTGAGAAAATAATCGTGAAACCTGAGGGACCAAAAAGTGCTGAAAAAGGAGGACAAAGTGGTGAGAAAATAATCGTGAAACCTGAGGGACCAAAAAGTGCTGAAAAAGGTGGAAAAAGTAGTGAGAAAATAATCGTGAAACCTGAGGGACCAAAAAGTGCTGAAAAAGGAGGAAAAAGTGGCGAGAAAATTATCGTGAAACCTGAGGGAGGTAAAAGTGCTGAAAAAGGAGGACAAAGTGGTGAGAAAAGCGGAACCAATCAGGGAGCAAAAAGTGCTGAAAAAGGAGGAAAAAGTGCTGAGAAAATCGTGAAACCTCAAGGAGGAAAGAGTGCTGAGAAAAAAGGAAAAAGTGGCGAGAAAAAAGGAAGTGGTGAGAAAGGAAGGAAAGTTGTCACTGTAGTTGTGAAACATCATGGAGGAAAAAGTGGGGAGAAAATCGGTCCCAAACATGGAAGAAAAAGTGGCGAGAGAGTTGGCCATCAACAAGGAAGAAAAAGTGGCGAGAAAAAAAGAAAAAGTGGCGAGAAAAAAGGAAAAAGTGGCGAGAAAAAAAGAAAAAGTGGCGAGAAAAAAGGAAAAAGTGGCGAGAAAAAAAGAAAAAGTGGCGAGAAAAAAGGAAGTGGTGAGAAAGGAAGGAAAGTTGTCACTGTAGTTGTGAAACATCATGGAGGAAAAAGTGGCGAGAGAGTTGGTCCTAAACAAGGAAGAAAAAGTGGCGAGAGAGTAGGTCATCAACAAGGAAGAAAAAGTGGCGAGAAAAAAAGGAAAAAGTGGCGAGAAAAAAGGAAAAAGTGGTGAGAAAAAAGGAAAAAGTGGTGAGAAAATCGGTCCTAAACAAGGAAGAAAAAGTGGCGAAAGAGTTGGTCATCAACAAGGAAGAAAAAGTGGGGAGAGAGTAGGTCATCAACAAGGAAGAAAAAGTGGGGAGAGAGTTGGTCATCAACAAGGAAGAAAAAGTGGGGAGAGAGGTGGTCATCAACAAGGAAGAAAAAGTGGCGAGAGAGTTGGTCATCAACAAGGAAGAAAAAGTGGGGAGAAAAAAAGAAAAAGTGGCGAGAAAAAAAGAAAAAGTGGCGAGAAAAAAGGAAAAAGTGTCGAGAAAAAAGGAAAAAGTGGCGAGAAAAAAAGAAAAAGTGGCGAGAAAAAAGGAAGTGGTGAGAAAGGAAGGAAAGTTGTCACTGTAGTTGTGAAACATCATGGAGGAAAAAGTGGCGAAAGAGTTGGTCCTAAACAAGGAAGAAAAAGTGGCGAGAGAGTAGGTCATCAACAAGGAAGAAAAAGTGGCGAGAGAGTTGGTCATCAACAAGGAAGAAAAAGTGGCGAGAAAAAAGGAAAAAGTGGCGAGAAAAAAGGAAAAAGTGTCGAGAAAAAAGGAAAAAGTGGTGAGAAAATCGGTCCTAAACATGGAAGAAAAAGTGGTGAGAGAGTTGGTCATCAACAAGGAAGAAAAAGTGGTGAGAAAGACGGTCATAAGAATGGAAGGAAAAGTGCTGAAAGAAGCGGTAAAAAATATGTAGGAAAGAGTGGCGAGAAAATCGGTAATAAGAATGGAAGGAAGAGTGCTGAAAGAAGCGGTAAAAAAAATGTAGGAAGAAGTAACGAGAAAAGTGGTCCTAAACGTGGAGGAAACCATGTGGTAAAAAGCGTTAAAAAATACACTTGAAGAAAAAATATAGAGCAAAACATTGTGATGAGAATGAGTTGGGAAGATATGTTATGATTCAACAATGAGATATGAAATATGACACAGTCATGGAAGATATTTTCTCTCATTTATTAAAAATCATTGTTATATTCACTTGAAGAAAAAATATAGAGCAAAACATTGTGATGAGAATGAGTTGGGAAGATATGTTATGATTCAACAATGAGATATGAAATATGACACAGTCATGGAAGATATTTTCTCTCATTTATTAAAAATCATTGTTATATTTGTTTGTTATACTGTTCTATAAATTTTGAAGCTACAAAATAAAGCAGTACTTGATACATTGTGTTGTACGTCTTTTTCCCTGTACTCCTGTATTTTCAGATGAGCGTTAGCGAAGATTTCCAGTCAACTCTCACCGAGCTTTGTCTGTATGTGTTTTTGTTTGTTCGTGGGTAAGCACTCTGAAACTCCAAACTTCTACGGCTACGTCTAAATCTAGACGTAGAATTCTACCAATCAGAGACTGAGAAACTCCGAGATCGTCCGAACATCGTCTACCAGGTACCGAGATCGTCCGAACAACTCCGAGATCGTCTTTGACACGGAATTTCATTGGTTGATTTACTTTGGATTCAGCACTAAATCAAGTAGTCATGAACAGTGACATTGCGGTCCAAGTTTACGTCATAAAGTTACACCCTAAAGTTACGCTAAATCTTTAATCGTGAATGAGCCTAGATCGCAGGGTTTGACCGATGGACATGAAACTTTTTTTGTATACGCAAACTTATCCAACTTAGAACTGTATAGTTTTTGGGTCAAATCTGTTGAACCATCTTTCAGAAACATCATCTCAAAGTTTCTAAAAATCGCATAAGATTAGTTTGGGCGGAAAAAATTGAGAAACAAAATCTCATCAATATAATTAAAATTTTCATCAAATGTGAATACGAGAGTGGTGCACTTGATTAAAAATGTGTATCCAATTCGGACCAGCCGTTTCGAAGAAAGTAATGTGAAACATGTTATCAATTCATCGAATAGATAGAAATAATAGCAGAAAAATATTGCAGTGATAGACCTACGGCTCCCTGGATTCGTTGTTATCGTATGAATTATATTTTATATGATCAAGGTGTCCCAGATTGAGTTGAAGATTCCACTTTATAGAAATATATCTCACTCATCTTACAAAGCATATTCAGCGTTCGCCTAGTAGGCCCTATCCCCTCAATTACATGTTATAATTACTACTCACAAGAAGACCTGCTGTTGATTAACTATTCTGATTTTCCATTCTGAAGAAATAAAACCGATGAGAGTTAACCTTACCTTATAGACAAAACTATTACACTTCAATTTCTACTTTGAAGTATGCATAAACTACTTGTCATATTATAATATGTGCATTTAAGCAACAGGTTAAGTAGGCACTGTGTTGGACCTACGACCAACCCCTGGGAAACACCCACCACACAAGCCACTTGAAATTCCGCGAGGATATAGAAAGATGTGTTATGATTCAACAATGGGATATGCTGATATGTCACTGTAAGGGCTGTCGGCTGTCTCACTTTTCACAACTAGGCAAATGCAGGATGTGCGTTGTGTGATGAGCGAGATATCTATATGAAGTTTAATCGAAAACTCTACACATCTTGATCACATAAAATGTATTTCACTCGATACCAACGAATCTAGGGAGTCGTGAATTTCAAACACTGTAACATTTTTCTGCTATCATTTCTATCTTTTCGATGGATAAAGCACATGTATTACATTTTCTCCGAAACGGCTGGTCCGAATTGCATACACATTTTCAATTATGTGAATCACTTCCGTGTTTATATTTGAGGAAAATTCGAATTATATTGGAGAGATTTCATGTTTAAATTTTTTCCGCCGAGCCTAATCTTACGGGGTTTTTAGAAACTTTGAGATGATGTTTCTAAAAAATGGTCCAACAGATTTGATCTCAAAACTATACAGTTCTAAGTTGGATAAGTTTGCGTATACAGAAAAGTTTCATGTCGATCGGTCAAACCCTGCGACCTGTGCAGTAGTTACAAACAAACATACAGAAAACAACAGACAGACAAAGCTCCGTAAGAGTTGGGTGGAAATCTTCGCTAACATTCATCTAATCATTTCAGTGGTATTTCAAAATACGGCGGAGGGTTTGATGAATAAAAAAAACATAATTTGATGAATAAAAATAACGTTTTCATACGAAGAACAAAATATAACAGGTGGCAAGACAACTGAATTTTTATTAAATGCATGAAAGTATTAAATAAATTACCAATCAGTATTAGAAATAGTGATAATACTGTGTCACAGTTCAGGCAAAAATTTTCTTGACTAAAAAAGGAAACTCTCGGACTTGTGATGATAAGAAGTTCATTATTGGTACACTTCGGATTGTAAAAGTATCTTACACCTTTGGCATCGTTATTTTTTTTTATCTCAGTGGTTTATATATGAGACTGTATATATCTTTCATAACTTGTCTATTATAATATGGAATATTCTATTATAAAATTGTTATAGTCAGTTGTAAAGTGTATGAGAGTATAATTATTGTGGATCAATGTAAAATGGTATATTTTTAGTTTTACCATTTATCACATGCTCATTAATGTATATAGGTCTATATGATTGAGAGTGAGAGGTCCCTGATTCTGGATATGCACATCTTATTTTGCATGAAAATACATATTTGGGCACACTCGTGATATAAATTTATATGTGTGCATATTTAAAGCTTCTAGAGTGCATATTGATGCATATTTAAAGTATTACAGTGCATATTTAGCATTTTTCGAGAGTTTTACTTGATACTTTCATTATTTTCTATACAATATTACGATTTTTTTTTCTTTCTAGTATGTCTGTCTGTTATCTTACCTGCAGGAAATAACTGAAGTCTCAGTTGTAGATTTACAGCCATTGCTAACAATTTCATTCTCATTTTTTCCTGATCGTGGTAGACCTACACACTCTAGATAGGCCTACTATGCGTTAATATTTTCATTAAGAGCAACTGTTTGTGCCGTGACAAATCCAACAGGAATATTTGCGGCACGGGATGGTAATAATCCTACGACTATTGGCGACTGGGGTTGATATAGTGGACTGTATAGGTTTGAGATGAGGGTAGAATATAACGCACGATACCTGAGTTTCTCCCTGGCGGCGTGTCTTGAAGCGTAGCCACGATGCACTCGGAAGGAATGCACTAAGTGCGAAGACGAGGGTAGGAGGGAGAAATACGTACGTAAGGTTTAGGTTGGGTTGCGGTAAAGAACGAAAACGATACGAAACGGAATAATACTGCATGATTTGACTGAATAAATCTTCACAGAATATCGTGTAGGAAAAGTGATGCGACTTGCATAAACGAAAAATGCCACTAACGAATGGGTGTCCGAAACCGGGACGAAAACAAGAACTACACGTCTAGTTCCGACCAAACCGAGATTGCAACTGAAGGGATGATGTGAAAATCAGTGAAGCGGTCAAGGGTAAAGACAATAATAATGTACTGACGTGTAGAGTAGTATGACGGAATAACAGAAGAATGCAGTTTCGACCGAGTAGAAATACTAAAAGTAGAAAAAGGGGACAACGAGATAAAAGCTTCAATGCTAAAGGGAAACTCGGCGCCAACAAACATATTATTATTATTTTCACGGTCAGAATCCGAGTCCATGGTACCATATTCCTGTCACGCAACAATCGTTTTTATATCGAACTATATACAACAACAATGCTCAACAATGCTATACCACGGCTCAGAAGAATTATCTCGCTAGAGGTGGTAGACCATTAATTTTGTTTACCGTGAAAATAAATAAATAAATAAATAATAGATTCTGTAAGATCAACAATGTTACCGGTACCGTAGTCACTCTTATCTATATCTTAGTTCACAAGGGAATCCGTTAAATAATGATATGCAAATGGGAACGTTGGCTCTTATTTGACGGCAAGAAACCACAAATGCCTGCCATGTTATTAGTATGGGCGTCGATACACCTTCATTATATTATGATGAAATGTGTTGGTATCACTGCATCGTGCCTTGAGCGAAGAGAAGTGAGAACTATTATATTGAAACATTTCTATTGCTTCAATTCAGAATAATCTAAATTCTTTCAAAAGATTTTTATAAACATTTAATTATTTTCATGAAACTTTCTGTAACCTGTACAGAGCATTTACAGGGTGAAAATTGATGGGAGGGAATAGGGGAGAGGCTCGACGAGCTGAATTATCTAGACAGAGCCGATCAAAAATTACAAATTAATCTTTGGGGAACCCGGAAGAGACTATACAATCCGGTATGGGCCCCAACTTAAGAGCTGCATTTCCTTCAGTTATTGCAAATCTAGTCAAAAGCGGAATATGCGTAGTAAGATGAGCGAGATGTATATTTAAGTATAATCAGAGCTCTACACACCTTGATCATATGAAATATATTTCACTCGATACCAACGAATCCAGGGAGCCGTGACTGCAACATTTTTCTGCTATTATTTCTATCTATTCGATGAATAAAGAGCATGTATTTCATTATTTTCTTCGAAACGGCTGGTCCGAATTGGATACAAATATTTGATTATGTGTATCATTTCCGTGTTTACTTTTGAGAAGAATTTGAGTTATATTGGTGAGAGTTTATTTTTCAATTTTTTCCGGCCGGCCTAATCTTATGGGGTTTTTAGAAACTTTGAGATGATGTTTCTGAAAAATGGTCCAACAGATTTGACCCAAAAACTACACAGTAACTGTTCTAAGTTGGATAAGTTTGCGTATACAGAATAAGTTTAATGTCGATCGGTCAAATCCTGTGACCTGTGCAGTGCTTACAAACAAACAAAACAAAAGACAGACAGACAAAGCTACGTAAGAGTTGGGTGGAAATCTTTGTTCATGCTCATCTAATGAACGTCATTGTGATAAATTGTGTAGTGAGCACAGATATGTAGGCCTTAATGTAGTTTATAGTAAAGTAGGCCTAAACGAATGTAACGGATATTATATCCCAGAGAATGAATGAATGTATTCGCAAGTGGTATTCAGTTAAATTATGGTGGGGCCTATTCAGTTAAATTAATTAATTAGTCACTTCGAGGTTCAATGTATTCAGTATTTGCACAAACATATTTCTGAACAGCTAGTAATTTGTGGATATGATAATCTTTAAATGATACAAATACTTCAAGAACCATTTGAATTTTTGTCTTCAAGAAACAGGATAAAAATTATTTATATTTGACTGAAATTACACGGTTTCATTCGAATAATTTGGTTCTCCTCTTATTTTACAACGTAGGTACATCTGATTTTCTTTTATGTATACCATAAATTTACCTCAGGCAGTACAACATAGAAGTACAGGGGATGAAAATAAAACCTAATATATCAAGTACTGATAGTCCAACCGATTCAAACCTAAACTATACAGTTATAAGTTATAATAACATTTTTAGAGCATTAAGAACCGGTTGTACCAAGTGATGATTAGTGAATTAAGCAAAAATTAACAAATCAACTTGTTATCACCCTTGGTTACCCATGTTATTTTTGTACCTTAAGTAATGATTGACTAATAATATTTAATCATCAGTTGTTACAATCGGCTCTGAGAGGTAGAGGAGGCTGGAAAGAGATGAGAGAGGAGATTAAATTGGATGAGAGGAGGTATGATTTCAGTGGAGGGCATGAGTGAAAGGTTTTAGTGAAGATGGCGAAGAAGCATGTCGGAAATTATTTATTTTGGAATAGAGCGGGAGTCGAGTGGAATGAAACGAAGAAAGAAACATTAGTGGAGGAGCTCAGAGAATTAAAATGGTCTGGTTTGTAAGGGTTTGGGGGAGATTGCGGAGGAGGACCTGATATTGAGACAAATTAAAGAAGTGGTAGTGCGGAGGGAAGTTTATCATAGGGGATTTAATAGTTTTTGTTGGTTAAGTGTTTTTTTTTTGATAATTATTATTTGTTTTCTTCATCTTGTTCCTGTTTTGTTAATATTGTTTTGTTAAGAGTTTTGATATTCAAGTTTAAGACCTTGCCTACGGACTTTGGTGCAATTGTAAGTTAATGATGAATACATGAATAAATAAGTCAAATAAGTCTGCGTGTACAGAAAAAAATTCATGTCGATCAGGCAGACCCTATGACCTGTAGGCCCTACGTGTAATGCTAACACGTTTAATACTAACAAACAAACAGGAAAAATACAAAATAACTCATAGACAAAACTTTATAAGAGGGGGATGGATGTAACCGCTATCGTTATCTAAAGACATAGTACACATTAGGGAATAGTATACAGGAATACAGGAAAAATAATTACAACACAATTTATCAAGTACTGCTATATTTTGTTGCTTTAAAGTCACAAGCGCAGTATAACGAACAATATAACAATGACGATTGTAATACATGAGAGATTCCGACGGCCATAACAGTGACAAGTCACAATATCCCATTGTTGGATCATAACATATCTTTCTATATTCTCGCGGAATTTCAAGTGGCTTGTGTGGTGGGTGTTTCCCAGGGGTTGATCGTAGGTCCAACACACAGTCTACTTAACCTGATGCTTGAATGCAAATATTATAATATGACAAGTAGTTTATGCATACTTCAAGGTAGAAAATGAAGTCTAATATTTCTGTCTTCCAAGGTAAGATCAACACTAATCGGTTTTACTTCTTTAGAATGAAAAATTAGAATAGTTAATCAACACCAGGTCTGCTGATAAACGATAATTATAACATGTAATTGAGGTGAAGGAATTGAAAGTAATTGATTTGATTCACGCTTTATCCTCAACGATGTTTTTTACCACCTTTCTCGTGACTTTTTCCTCCCTTGGGTTTTCCTCCTTTTTCACCACTTTTTCCTCCTTTTTCACCACTTTTTCCTCCCTTGGGTTTTCCTCCTTTTTCACCACTTTTTCCTCCCTTGGGTTTTCCTCCTTTTTCACCACTTTTTCCACCATGTTTTTCTTTGCTGTGTGATGTACCTGGTAAAACAACATTACCATGATTAATGACTCATTATTCTCAGACAAAATTCAACATAGATATTCTAACAACTCTAAAAGAAGACAAAGAATCTGATTTGAACTCAAAACACTTCACTCCATTCAAGGGGACCATATGTGCTTGGAGAATCAACATGTGATTTTAACCAATGTTCAGGAACATTTTATTCAGAAACCTGATGATATTTTTGAATGCAGTTTTTGTATGCTATACCTCTTTATTATCCTCCAGAATGATTAGGATTGTATTCATATTTGATGAGCAATGATTTTTTTGTACTGTAACTAAATGTTTTCTTTAATTCAAATCTCACTTTTAGATACTTTCATAAGCATGGAATACTAATCATAAGGACCATATGAAATATCCTAGAGGAGAATGTATATACAAGATAAATGAAGGTATGGTGACACTTTCATGGAAATTGTTCCCATAGGCTCTGAGCTATGTGTTCCTATTTTTCCTGATACTACTTGACAACCCCACCAACAGCTGGGTTATACGGGGGTAGTGATCAGCTAGTGATAACGCAACGAAGAAGTGATGATAAGTGAAAGGACGTTTACAAAAACCCATGCCTTATGCGGGATTCGAACCCACGCCCAACAGTCAGTTCAGTCTCTGGAGAGTGCCTCAGCTGACTGAGCCACCGAGGGCGCGGCTTCATGTTCCTGACTTCAAAAAAAAAAATCCATAGATAGAGCTTTTAAATTTAAGATGGGTATACAAGTGATATTTGAACTGAAAAATAAAAATGCTAGCACAGATATCTGTTTATGTGGTTGCTAGGCCCTAGTTCAAGTTGTACAATATGGCGGAAACCGATGTGAAATTGCTGCCGAGACACACATATGTACGCCGTCCTAACTGCGTTACATAGCTCGGTAATATATAATACCTACGGTGGTCTAGTATCTACGGAGTCAGAAATATTTGAAAGCTGATCGACTGAGCTGAGACCCCGTTTACATTACTACCATCCTACTACAGTAGAGTTACCAGAGTAAATGGGCAGTAACTAATATTGCGTTCACACGGACAAATATTGGTTCTTGGTTACTAGACGTTTTAGTTACATATTTTACCGCGTGAGTGTGTTTTGACACGTTTGGTCGACGCCATCTTGTAATTTTTCTACCAAGACGTATCCTACGAGCAAAGACTTCCTACGAGGCTACGATCGTACCAAGCTATGAGCGTTCATACGGGTACATCTACTACAGTAACCCTACTAACGAGAGTAAGTTGACTGTAGTAGCTTTTGTTACGAGCGTAGCCACTATCTGGTGTTCACACACGGTAACTTACGATCGTAGATGGGGTTACTAGAGTAGTTGAGTAGTAATGAAAACGGGGTCTGAGTGAAGTGCAGGGACGTCGTTAGGATCTATGTATCGGGAGGCGCAGGTCACATTAATGATATAACCACCCAACTGGACATCAGCCGCAAGCTAAGAGAGTGTCTGGAGCCCGCAGTGAATGTTTTGTAATATGGTAATTTTTTAATAATTGATTTTTGCGATTCACAAGCAATTTTGGAGACTAATTATTGAATTATTATCGATATTCTCGAAGCTCTTTTAATGCTTGAACCATTATGGACATTTTCGCGGTTACCCTCAGCAAAATCTCGCAGGAAATTTTAGGAAACAAGGTCATTTTTCAAGTGATTTATGCGATTTACAGTCCCTCGCCCATTATGGACATTGAACCATTATGAAACATTTCAAAGTAATATTAATATTTCGTCAATATGGACATTTCGAGGTTATTCTCGCGATTTCACGCAGCAAACTTTTTATTGTATGTTTATTTTTGGCTCAACAAATATATTCTTCGAAGAATACTAAATGATTGGTGAGGCGCAAATGTCGAATGACCTTGGAACCCCTAACGACGTCTCTGGTGGTTTTTTTATAGGGATAAAAAGTTACATTACGAGTAATCAAGAGTGAATACCTGGTCCTCCTGCAGGGCCACGAGGTCCGACAGGTCCTTGATGTCCACGTTCTCCAGGTTCTCCTTTAGGTCCAGCGGGTCCGGCAGGACCATGAAGTCCCTGTTGACCTTTCTCGCCCTTTGGTCCTACACTGCCTTGCGGTCCGGCTGGTCCCTGTTGTCCTTTATCGCCCTTGTCACCTTTAGGACCCTGGGGACCAATAGGTCCAACATCTCCTGTTCTTCCTGTATCTCCCTTCGGGCCTTGAGGTCCTACCTGTCCTTGAATTCCTTGAGAGCCTGGATCTCCTTTGATTCCTTGTTGACCACGTGGTCCTGTTATTCCTGTATCTCCCTTGATACCATCAGTTCCCTTATCTCCTTTGTCGCCTTTGTCCTCCCTTGGAACCTTGAGCACCCTGTTCTCGCCTTTTCACCTCGGATTCCTTGAGTACCTTGATCTCCCTTCGATCCATCGATTCCATTCGTTCCTTTCTCGCCTTGTAATCCTCTCGGTCCCTGAGGTCCTGGTCTCCTTTATCTCCTTTAGATCCTTGAGGCCCGGTCTGTCCTGTCGCTCCTGCTGCACCTGCAGCTCCAGAAATTCCTGTTTCTCCTGGAGGACCTCTTTCTCCTTTATCTCCTTTCTGACCGTTAGCACCAGTTTCTCCTCTGATTCCTTGAGCACCTGTTTCACCACGTTCACCACGGTCCCCTTTGGCACCTTGCGCTCCTTGTGCACCTGTCGCTCCCGTATCGCCTTTAGAACCAGCAGTACCACTTGTACCTTGAGGTCCAGTATCTCCCTTGATTCCAGTAGCTCCAGTTATACCTCTCTCGCCAGTGGCTCCTGTGGCTCCTTGTGCTCCAGTGTCACCTTTAGCACCGTTATCTCCCTTGATTCCTTGTGCTCCTCTTTCCCCTGTAGCTCCGATATCTCCCTTCGCCCCGGTTGGTCCTTGAGGGCCTTGTGGTCCAATATCTCCTTTAGGTCCTTGTGGTCCAGTTCTTCCGGTCGCTCCCGCAGATCCTGCCGCTCCCTCCAATTCCTGATTCTCCCTGAGGACCTCGTTCTCCCTTCTCTCCTCTTGGTCCTTGTGTTCCAGTTTCTCCCTTGGGTCCTTGAGGACCTGTTGGTCCTGTTGGTCCTGATTCTCCTCTAGCACCTTGAGCTCCGTTTGCTCCTGTCAGACCAGTATCACCCTTAGGGCCAGCATTGCCATTAGCGCCTTGAGCTCCAGTTTCTCCCTTGATTCCAGTAGCTCCAATTGCACCTCTCTCGCCAGTAGCTCCTGTGGCTCCTTGGGCTCCAGTTTCACCTTTCTCTCCACGATCTCCCTTGATACCAATGACTCCAATTTCTCCTTTAGGACCAATGTCGCCCTTATCTCCCTTCTCTCCTTTGCCTCCCTGAACTCCAATCTCACCTTGAGCACCTCTTGTTCCTTGATCTCCCGTTGTCTCCTTTTGGACCTGCTGGTCCTTGTGGACCGGTTGCTCCACTGGCTCCGGTTGCTCCTTGAGTTCCTTGAGGTCCAATTGCTCCTGTCGCACCAATATCTCCTTTGTCTCCTTATCTCCTTTCGGACCCTGAGGACCTGTTGCTCCTCGTTCTCCAATGTTCCCGCGTTCACCTGTATCCCCCTTCGATCCTTTTTCACCTGGAATTCCTTGAGATCCGTTCTCTCCTCTCTGACCATTTTCTCCCCCTGGGTCCTTGCGGTCCAACACCTCCTTGTGGTCCTGCAGGTCCTGTGTCGCCTTTAGGCCCTTGACTACCAGTTGCTCCAATTGAACCTGCTGCTCCAGTGATTCCAGTGTCACCTTTAATTCCTTGTGGTCCTGTATCACCTTTCTGTCCCTTCTCTCCCTGATCACCTTTCGAACCTTGTGCTCCTGTCTGGCCAGTAGCTCCAGTCGGCCCTTGAGGCCCCACTGCACCTCGTGGTCCCTGTGGTCCAATATCCCCCTTAGCTCCATTCTGACCTGTTTCTCCTTTAGCTCCGTTCTCTCCACGAGCTCCCGTATCTCCTTTAGTGCCCTGTTGTCCCTTCTCTCCTGCGGGACCTCGTGGCCCAACAGCTCCCTGTTGTCCTTGCGACCCAGTGTCTCCTTTTTCACCCTTCTCTCCTTTCTCTCCTTTGTCTCCCTTGTGACCCTTGAGTCCTTGTTGTCCTTGAATTCCTGGCTTGCCATCTTGTCCGGGGTGTCCTTTTGGCCCTTTTGGTCCTTGGTCTCCTTTTTCTCCTTTACTGCCCTGAGATCCTGCTGGTCCTGGTTTTCCTGGATGTCCGTCTTTTCCTGGATGGCCATGAGGTCCGGTTGGACCAGGTGGACCAGGTGGTCCGGGTTTACCAACGCAATCGCAATGTTGTGTGACTCTTTTTTCCATTCTGCAATCCATATTGTCTTGTGCTTCTTGAACTCCTCTTCGAGATGTTTCGCCCATTTGACATCGATTCCGTGCACTTTATCGTGGATCTCTTTCCTGATTGTTTGTGATCGTTTTCCGCTGTTTCCTTGTGTTTCTTCAGGTCCCCGTGCACTTTTTTTATTTCATCCTTCGTTACTTTCAAATCTTTTCTAATAGATGCAATATGTTCATCGGTACTCTTCGATTTATCGTCATATTTCTTCTCCCAGCTGAAATTAGAGTCATTTAGTTTATTCACATCTTGATTATTGCTCGGGAAGAGGGAATAATGGAAGCGGTAATTGAGATTGATGGGCCATGATCTCCACATCCTGGCCATGATGGGATGAATAACAAATTTATCAAGTTGACGGGAAAATAGTTAATACCGTATGTATTGATAATTTTACAAATTCAATAGATTCAGGAACTGTTCCCGAAGCCTGGAAAAAAAGTAGTGGTCACTCCCATACATAAAGGGGGAAAAAAAAATCAAATTGGGTAATGACAGACCAGTTAGCCTCACCTCCACAATATGCAAAATTATGGGAAGGTCAATTGTTACAGAAATTGAATTAATTGTTAATAATAATGGTGGAATATTTGATGGACAACATAGTTTTCGTAAGGGTTACTGATATGTACCCAACGCAAGGATTCACGCAGGAGCTGTCTGATACTTTGGACAAGGGGGGTGAATATCTGCCGTCTTTTCGAATTCTGAGAAAGCTTTTGACAAAGTACCTCACAAACTTCTGATTTCAACGTTGAAACAAATAACAAAACATGAGAGCATGACAAAATGGGTGGGGTCCTTCTCAAAAGGTAGATCACAAAAAGTGAAAGTAGGCGATGAAATTTCGAATATGGTGAAAATTACTTCTGGGGTTCCACAAGGGAGTGTTATTGGACCCCCTTCTAATAAATATTTATAAACGATTTCAAATTGGAATTCAATAAAAAATTCGTCCCATTTGATGATAACTGTGTGGTATACAGCACCAATACTTATATTATGATCAAAAACATGATGGAATAAAACAATTATTATTATTATTATTCACTATGTTGCTTTGTATCTCTCAATTGAATCAGTCATCAAACTGACTCAAAGCTTGTATAGAACACAGAACAGTTTTACAAAAATGATATTTTTAAACGAGCGTCAGTGAAGATTTCCATCCTACTCTTATAGAGCTTTCAATGTTTTTTTTTTCGGATATTTTTTATTTTTTGTATAAGTACTTCACAGGTCGCAGGGTTTAAACCGATCGACATGAAACTGTTTCTGTATACGCAAATTATCACACTTAGAACTGTATAGTTTTGGGTCAAATCGGTCGGACCATTTTTAAGAAACATCATCTCAATATTTCAAAAAGCTTTATAAGATTAGGCTGAGAGAAAAAAAAATTGAAATATCAAATCTCTCCAATATAATCCTGAATCAAATTACCCTCAAAATATGTTAACACGAAAATGATACACATTAATAAAAAAATTGTTTGCAATGCGGACCCGCCGTTTCGAAGAAAATAATGTGATACGGTATGTTCTTTATCCATCGAATAGAATAGAAATGATAGCAGAAAAATGTTGCAGTGATAGAGTCATGGCTCCCGAGATTCGTTGGTGTCGAATGAAATATATTTTATACGAGAGTATGTAGAGATTTCGATTATACTTTATATAGACATCTCGCTCATCCTACAACGCATATTCTGTTTTTGCCTCAAAAAATTAAGAAGAAATGTTGTGACTACGCACGTCTAGGCTTTGTCCCTGATTTTCCTTTTTTGAATATTGTCACCCCCAAGTTTGACTCACTCATCGATGTCGTCGAAAGGCATCAGCTCATCGTCCTCGAATACTTCATCATAATTGAACTCCGGCCTAGCTATTGTAGTTGCCAACAACACCAACAGGCTTGTCAGTAGCAGCACCGTCGCTCCCAGTTGTCGACCTGAAGACATACATCAGAAATCCATATTAGTTTATTAGTTTATAAACAACTCTGGAACTCGATTCAATTAAATAATGATGATATTAATTTTCCTATTTCTGAATAAAACTAGAAATCATTAAAATTCTCAATTTCAACTTAACAGTATATTATATAATATATTATATATATTATATTAATATATATTAATTATTATATATAACAATATATTATTGGCTTATTTTAACAAGTTCTGTGTGTCATAAAATACCTACGGCCCTAAGCCATATAACTCTATCTGTAATTATTTTGTATCCACTATATTATTTTTCCCTATATACTATTTCAATATAGGCTTACACAAATTACAGATAAGCCCATTTATACGCTTTGTGAATTATGGTGAACATTAATGTATACTTGATGAATAAAAAATCTTTGATACATAAAAAAAAGGAAAAGGAAAAAGGAAAAAGTTACTTTTCTGTTATTATTATTATCAAATTTCTCATTCAATTCAATATTATAATTATTTTTATTATCATTTTTATCATGACCACTATGATTGAAATGTATGTAAGTGTGAAATGTACGTGATACATTTCATTCCGATTGGAGTATGAGCAATATATGAACATAGAATTATTAATTCACTTTTTCTTCATTTTTCTGCTAACACTTGATTTGATTTCCATTAGGTGAAAAAAAAACTTTTTTCGTGTTATCTTTCGATTTATTTTAGTTAGTTTTAGGCCAAACATATGTATGTATGCTTCAATTAACCTCTGGCCCTCTTTCAAGGGAAGCGGTACAGCAAGATGATTATATGATAATAATAATGGTACAAATAATAATAATAATAATAATTATAGTTATAGTGATAATAATAATATAAATAATAATAATGATAATAGTAACAATGACAACAATAGGCCTAGCAGTAGGCCTATGTCTTACTTCCTAGTAATTTCACAGTTGTAAATAATATTTTCACATAAGATCTGTTAACTCATTAATAAGTAGAAGTGTGTATAATCAACATGATTATGTTTCAGGTAAGTTAGCAGAAGTAATAAAATTGATAGTAATAATGGTAGTGCTATAAATAAGTTACAATATAATAGTAGAATTTGTCTGAAAATAGGTATTCTCTTCAAATGATTTAGACTTAATATTTATTTTTAATCTACATTATTCTCATGTATTAAATGTCAGTAGACCCGCAGACAAGTGAACTTTTTGGTCCCCCAAATAACTCAAATCTATCCAAAAAACACGAATAAAAAATGTAGAAAAAAAATATTCATCATTCACGTAAAAAAATTATCAATCAATATTTAATTAAAGATTCTGATTACCGTACGTGAAATTACATGCTCGTCTCAGCACTCTTTGTGTCGTTTTTATCATGAATTATTATTATAATATTCTTTTCAAGTTGAAAAAAAATTGATTGACATTAAATGGTGTATCCGAATTACATGAAATGACTAAAAAAAATGAAAATTGAATTTCAATTATTACCTTGATATGGTGTTATGCACGGTGCTCATAAAAATAGAGAAATTAAGCTTTAATATTTTCTTTCCCTCGTCTTTTTCTTTATTTGAATAGAAAGTATATTAAACACAAAATAATTTTTTGCTGTTCAATTAATATGACATTCTATTTCTGTGAATTCAATCAATTTAAAGATAATACATCAATATATTTTATCACATTCCTGATATTTATTGACCTATTATCTTAAAACTGGTTGAATTAACCAAATTAGAATGTCACAATATTTTTAAGATCATACAATTATCTTATGTTTGATTATACTTTTTTATTCAAATACCAAAACACTTGTTCTTGATGAAGAAAAAATCTATATTAAAATGAATTTCTCCATTTCTATAAGCAACTGCGCGCGCATGCACCCCTTAATGTGTATTCTATTATATGAAATTACTATCAAAATGAAAATATATTGTAATTAATTACCTCAATAAAACTAGATCAAATCAGCATCGTTACAAAACGCAAATTAAATATAAACCATCAACGACCGGACCAATAAATAACCACAGTAAATAAATTATATATAAACACATAAAAAATACCAAAAGTAAACGCAATAAAATTAATAATATAAACATTCCATTTAAAAATTACAAAAACAAAAAATAATAAAATACTTAAAACATTTTAAAACTAACAAACAATAGTAACTACTAACAAAGACGGTATAAAATAAAATACTACTTAAATAAACAAAAAAGTTTACATAAATAAAAATTTATTACATCAACGTGAAAAACACACAACTATAAGCTCACATACGGTAAATAAATACCAAAAACAAATAACCTTAAATAAACCCAGAGTAAACCTACACATAGCCAGTGTGTCACTTGTGCCCTCTTGTACGAAACCACTACACTGCTTGATCAGCCAATCAAATAACTCTTAATATACCACTACTTTATAACTATTAACACTAATTAATAATATACTCGAAAATATGATATCATTGAAAAATGAATACTGACATTTTGCAAACCGTGTTACAAAAAATGGGAATTGAATCCAATTTATTAGGAAATGATTAATTATTGCATTGATAATTGACAATGTAATTTTGTTGAATAAAAGAACAATAATCGATGAATTTACATTCCACAGAATGATATGTATTCATATGAAGAACTGAGGAAAACGCACTATGGTGTTTCTTGTTGTAAGAGTTTAGTCACGTGGCACATGTGTGCAGTGGTTAACGCCGCTCGCTTCATGTAATCCAGGAGGCGAGGGGAATTGGTTGATTGATTATTGTTAATTTGCTCAACGACCCCACCAACAGCTAGGTTATACAGTGGTACGAATGAGCGGATGATAATGAAACGATGGAGTGATGATTGGTGAAATGACGTTTACAAATACCCATGTCTTATGCGGGATTCGAACCCACGCCCAACGGTTCGCTTCAGTGTCTGAAACGTGCCTCAGCTGACTGAGCTAACGAGGGCGGCACGAGAGGAATTCCGAACCCAGTTCGATCTGAATTCGATCTGTGATTTGAATACATTTTTCAATTGTTTTATGTATCTTGTATCTGAAATGGCCAAAATTCAAGTCTCTACATCTAGTATTTTAATCTTCAAGTTAGAGTTTGTCCATGTCTATGTACCGGTACCTCGAATCTTTAACTGGACATAATTTCGTACCAGAATAGATCAATATAAAATATAATGGTATATAGTAGAGAATAAAACATGGAATATGACAGAATATGCAATTTCATAGAATAGAATGGATATAGAGTATGATGAATAAGAAAACTTCACATAGAATAGAGTATAATATATTTTATTGTTGTTGCGCCATTTTGTTTCATTTTTGTTATTATATATATATATATATATATTATAATTATATATATATAAATATATATATATATATATATACCGGTATATATATATATATATATAATATATAATATAATATATATAATAAATAATATATAATATATTATATAATATAATATAATAATATATAATATAATATATATAATATAATATAATATAATATAATATAATAATATATATATTCATATATATATAATATATATATATATATATATATATTATATATATATACATATCGATATAAATATCCCATGCATATTGCACGTTACTGTTTTTTGTTGTAATTCAACCAACATCACAACAGGCTTTATAATTAGACGAGCTTCAGCGAGGATTCAATTCGACGTAGGCCTACTGAACAAAATTGGTGTTCGGTTTTATGTTTTTTTTTTCTATGTTTTTTTGTCGGTTCTCCACAGGTCAAACGGCTACAGCTATCAACTTCAAACTTTTTTTCAATATGGTTCCTCATCTAACTTAGATCTGTTCAGTTTTGTAGCATTATCGGGGGATAACTTTTTCTTTATGAATTTTAGAAATTTCAAAAATACCCATTTGAACAACATAGCGGAAAAAAAAAGAAAATATTTATATTTTCCATAAAATAAAATTTTGCGTGAAGTTGAATTACATTTTGATACACATTTCTAAAAATTTTCAGCTTGATCGGGTAAGCCATTTTGAATAAAAAACATAAAATGTGCTAAATTGGTACCACTCGAAGCAGTTTTTACCCATTTAAACCCATACTATTACTATTCGCTCGTCTATAAACAACGCATATATGGCGTTTTCCTAGTCTAATATCAAGAAGGAGTAGGGTAGTAGGCCTATCGACTCCCATACTAATAGCATGGCATTTGTGGTTTCTTGCAGTCAAAACAGAGCTAACGGTCCTATCTGCTTGTCGCGATTTAAGCGGATTCCCTTGTGAACTAGATGTAGATAAGAGTGACTACGGTACCGGTGACATTGTTGACAAAATCTATCAATTCCGTGTAAAACAAATACCACTGCTAACATAATAATTTTAATGAGCTGTGTATGGCATTGTTGAGCATTGTTGTTGAAACATAACAATCGATCTCGATTTTTATTTTTATACTGTTTGCTGATAAAGAACATTCATACATTTTCACGAACAATATGTTCATGATGAATCACAGCAAATAAAACAACCACTACATCCACAGTATCCCACAATACTACAGAATGTAGTTTACTGTGGGTTGAGGGGGTGCATGCACGGTGCTCATGAAATAGAGAAATTCATCCTCACTAATTTGTTTCCATGTTCAAAAACCAATGTGATTGAATGAAAAGTTTACATCTCCAAGATAATTTTTTGCTCTTTATTTAATGTGACAATCTATTTCAGTGAATTCAATGAGTTTTGAGATAATACGTCAATGAATAAAAAATATGTGATGAAATTCATTGACATATTATCTCAAATCTGATTGAATTCACAAAAATAAAATGTCATAATAAATTGAAAAGCATAACATTATCTTGGAGATGTGAACTTTTCATTCAATTACACTGATTTTTGAGAATGGATAAAAATAGTAGAGATAAATTTCTCAATTTGTAAGCTCCCTCCAAACAAAAATTATATTATCGGTCATATTTATAAACAAAATTAAGTATGTGGGCCCACATAATTGAGGAAGAAACAATATAACTATACATCCCTGAGTGAAACCTAATTGGAGAGAGAGAGAGAGAGAGAGAGAGAGAGAGAGAGAGAGAAGTATGTTGGTATCACTACATCGTGGTTCAATCAACGAATGCGGAAGTAAAAACAGCTGATTTTGTCTGAATGTCGAGCCAGCAGTTGCCTCAGTTATTATGCATCATAGACATATTTTATTGCAAGTTAAGAATAATTTTTGTATACTTCCCAATATTTCGAATTGATTTGAAGGTACGCTAACATACTAGTAAAACGCAATATATTAGTTGTGAGATGTATTTGTATTTGTATTATCATTTGTATTTTATTAGCATTTGGCCGCCCCGGTGGCTAAGTCAACTATCGCTAGCGGTAGAAACTGAAGTCACCGTTGGGCGTCGGTTCGAGTCCCGCATAAGGGGTTTTGTAAACGTCCTTTCATCTATCATCTCTTCATCGTTTCATTATCATCCTCTCATTCGTACCCCCGTATAACCTAGCTGTTGGTGGGGTCGTTAAGCAGCATTAAAAAAAAAGCATTTGAGTGGTACACCTGTTTACTTGTATGATGACATTAGGACATACAGAGGTTATACAAATTTGTCAGAACTGAAACTAAAATTAGAGTATACTGATATTAATATAACCATAACTATATAAAAATGAAAGAATGGACACAATGAAATACTAAAACGAGTTCAGTAGATGCTACATGCTACTGGTCAAATAAATAGAAAAAAATATTATAGCCATACAGCTCAGAAGTATGAAAATCTAGAATGACAAATATACTGTCAGGTCATTCTACATCTACATACCTTGGATTACTTCACAAGTTTAGGTTTCAAAAAACCTGATTGCATATTGTTGATATTTATAGTGCAACTTGTTGCATATATACACCTTGCAATACCTGTTGGTCCTATTAGGCAAACGCAGAATATGCGTTGTACGATGAGCGAGATGTCTATGGAGTAAAATCTAAAACTCTACATACCTTGATCATATAAAATATACTTCATTCGATACCAACGAATCTAGGAAACCAATGATCCATCACTGACACATTTGTCTGCTATTTTTTTATATATCTATTCGATGAAGAAAGAGCATGTATTACATTATTCTCTTCGAAATGGCTGGTTTGTATTGCATACAAACTTTTAATTGTGTGCATCACTTCCGTTTTTACATTTAAGGAAAATTTGAATTATATTGGTGAGATTTTATTTCTCAATTTTTCCCGCTCAGTCTTATATCATGAGGTTTTCAGAAACTTTGAGATGATGTTTCAAGAAAATGGTTCAACTGCAGATTTGACTCAAAACTATACAGTTCTAAGTTGGATGAGTTTGCGTATACAGAAAAGTTCCATGTCGATCGGTCAAACCCTACGACCTGTGCAGTGCCCACAAACAAACAAAAAACAAACAGACAAAGCTCCGTCAGAGTTGGGTGGAAATCTTCGCCAACGCTCATCTAATAATTATTCAATCAAATGTACACTTTCATTGCGTTATTTTCGTTATTGCTCATCCGATTGTTGTGAAAGTCACAGACAATATTGATGATAGTTTCTTTCATATTCAGTTAAATGTGTAGCGGTCTTGAAACATTCTACTCTTTCAAGTATTCACGCTCCGGGTTATTCTTATGGGGATTTTCAATTAGATGAGCGTTAGAGAAGATTTCCACCCAACTCTCACGGAGCTCTGTCTGTCTGTTTTGTTTGTTTGTTTGTTTGTAAGCACTGCACAGGTCGCAGGGTTTGACCGATCGACATGAAACTTTTTCTGTATACGCAAACTTATTCACCTCAGAACTGTAAAGTTTTGGGGTCAAATGAGTAGGACAATTTCTGAGAAACATTATCTTAAAGTATCTTAAAACCTTCAAAGATTAGGCTGAGCGGGATAAGTTAAAAAAAAATCCTACCAATATAATTCAAATTTTCTATGTCAAATAACTCATCTTACAACGCACATTCCGCGTTTGCCTACTTGTAATTATTTATTGAGAAAAATGCATGTGGATTCATGGTCAGGTTTGAGTACGTTAAATTGGCTTGGGCATAAAATCATTCGAAATAAACTTCAAAACTCAAACCTTATTGTACAAATTTCGAAATAAAATACAGAAACGAAACTCAAAAATGTACACAACAATATGATCTATAAAATATCTTATATAATAGACCCTTTTCGAACTCTAAGAGCCATCTAGCGGTAATAATATTAATAATAATAATCTCTATTCAATTGAGCGTACTATTGTACAGTATGTAAAAAAACGAATGTATAAATATGCTATAGAATGCGTCGCATATGTATATAAAAGAAAAGGGACAAAAGTATGAAGGAACAAGTTAAATTATTTCATTAGTTACCTGGTAGTAGCATTACAAGCACATTATTTCTGATTTCCAATAGTGGCGTGGCAGAATCAAGCGCTTTGCTAGCGCTAGATTAGCATTGTCGAAATGGCGTTCCAATTTCTAGCGGCTAATTTCCGCTAGAATCTAGCAAATCGTTCCAGAATCTAGCCTGCTAAGTCCGCTGACATAGCTCATCTAGCGGTGAAAAAGGTTGCTAACTTGCTAGATCAGCCATAATTTAGAGCGCCAATTCAAAGATCATGGGGTCGCTTGATATGGTCGAGCTGCAGATTGAGTATGATAATGAAATAATGACAATAACTGTGGAGAAAGTACTGCAGAACAATTAAATAATGGGGAGTTTGAATGTTTTAATATAATGAGTAAATAATTGTAGGAACAAATTCGACGTTGCGGTTATAGGAGATGACCAAAAAGTTATTGAAAATATTCAATTCTATTGGCAAAGAGTGAAAACTTCGTAATCCTCTTCTGATCCACTGGAGGAGGAATCAGAAGAAATGCCTGCATTTATAATACAAATGCTGCAGCTCCCAATACGATTTGATCTTCCGCCATGACTTTGACAGCTGTTTGACAGCTAGTTGCAAAAGATGCTCGTGGTCGTTCCAGAATTGCAAGCTAGCTGATCTAGCCGTGACGTATGCTGGGCCTAACTAGCGCTAGCAAAGCGCTTAATTCTGGCACGCCACTTTAGTCAAAAAATGTTTAAATGTACCTAACTATCTTGCATTGTAAAATGAACAAGAACTGTCCAGAAAAAAAAATATAATTAGTATCTTTGTACACATTAAAGATTATGCTGAAATAAAATCTGCAGTTGTGTATGGACTTATATTGATGAGATGGCGTTTTAGGTTTGATTTAAGCGTTTGAACTAAAGCGGGATGTTAGTACGCGTGGTTGTGAGCACTGCACAGGTCGCAAGGTTTGATTGATCGACATGAAACTTTTTCTGTAGATGTGAACTTATCCAACTTGGAACTGTATAGTTTTTGGGTCAAATCTGTTGGACCATTATTTAGAAACATCATCTCAAAGTTTAAAACCCCATAAGATTATCATTTTATCATTCTTTATATACATTGTATTCTTTTAAACTTATTTATATTATGATGAAATCTTTGAGTATCATCACACCGAGCTGTGAGCCTTCTCTATAGTTCATTCAATTATGTTTCAAACAAAATCGAAG